>LR778263.1:60697580-60970080 GCA_902810595.1 Coregonus sp. 'balchen'
ACAGGGGGCCTAAGTAAGTTACAGGGGGCCTAAGGTTAAGTTACAGGGGGGCCTGGGGTTTAAGTTACTGGGGGCCTAAGGTTAAGTTACGGGGGGGCCTAAGGTTAAGTTACAGTGGGGCGTAAGGTTAAGTTACAGGGGGGCCTAAGGTGAACTTACAGGGGGCCTAAGGTTAAGTTACAGGGGGGCCTAAGGTTAAGTTACAGGGGGGCCTAAGGTTAAGTTACAGGGGGGCCTAAGGTTAAGTTACAGGGGGGCCTAAGGTTAAGTTACAGGGGGGCCTAAGGTTAAGTTACAGGGGGGCCTAAGGTTAAGTTACAGGGGGACCTAAGCCGTCTTCAACTTGATTGTCTCATTGACATGTTTAGAAACAATCTGTTTTACCAATCACGACCTGTGTTTATATAATAGTTTATATATTTATTTTATGTAACCTTCTTATCAGAGTTCATGTTAATAAATCAGAATAGTAATGAATGTGTTCTTTGTAGTTTAGTCGATCCATAACAGAGTAGGAACCTACTGATCAGTCTGCAGTTGGCGGTTATGAAAGAGAAGGAAGGCCTTTAGGTCCTGCGTCCCAAATGGCACCCTGTTCCCTACGGGCCCTGGTCAAAAGTAGTGCACTAAATAGGGAATAGGGTGCCATTTGGGAGGCTATAGGTAAACATGCAGTTAGATAAGGATCTGTTCCTCCATGGTAGATAAACATCCGTCTGCTGGTTAATGGACGGTGTCCTCTGCTCTTCGCTGGAAGACACATTCACCTACTGAGAGACACGCTCATACTGAGAGTTCTCTATTTGATGGATTATTCCAATATGGGCTAGTAATATGAGTAGGAAGACTTATATACCCCCCCCCCCAAAAAAAAAAACGTTGCTGAGCTGCTGACAAACAGAAAGTAACGTTTTGAAAATGTTTTAAAGTTGCACATGATATACATTCCTTCTTCAGGATTAAGACAATATAACCCGTGTTATTTTATTAAAAAGGAAAATCTGCAGTTAGAGAATGTTCCTCCATGGTAAATGAACATCGGTCTGATGGCTAATGATGTTCTCTGCTCTTCTATGGAAGACACATTCACTTAACCCTTAACCCTTAACCCTTAACCCTTAACCCTTAACCCTTAACCCTTGGACACACAACTGAGAGTGCGTGTGTGCGTTTGTATTTTGGTGTATTATGGGGGATTATAATAATATTATCGTATTTGACTATTTAGAAGTTTGGGCGACGGTAGTTCTAGAGTTTACAACAGAACGACACACACCCAAAATAGTTGTCCTTCTATCCACTTAATTAAGAAGAAAAATAACGGTTTACAGCGCATTCGGAAAGTATTCAGACCCCTTGACTTTTTCCACATTTTGTTACGTTACAGCTTTATTGTAAAACTGATTAAATTGTTTTTTTCCCCCCTTCAATGCTGCAGACATTTTTTGGGACCCTTCCCCAGATCTGTGCCTCGACATAATCTTGTCTCGGAGCTCGACGGACAATTCCTTCGACCTCATGGCTTGGTTTTTGCTCTGACATGCACTGTCAACTGTGGGACCTTAGACAGGTGTGTGGCTTTCCAAATCATGTCCAATCAATTGAATTTACCACAGGTGGACTCCAATCAAGTTGTAGAAACATCTCAAGGATGGTCAATGGAAACAGGATGCACCTGAGCTCAATTTCGAGTCTCATAGCAAAGGGTCTGTTTTTGCTTTGTCATTATGGGGTATTGTGTGTAGATTGATGAGGGGGAAAAAACTATTTAATCTATTTTACAATAAGGCTGTAACGTAACAAAATGTGGAAAAAGTCAAGGGGTCTGAATACTTTCCGAATGCACTGTATATGCCTTCTTCAGGATTAACACAAAAATAGCATGTTGGATCTATCTTATAAATCTATGTTGCTACTGTTACACACTCACACACACACATACACACAAGCGCACACACACACTAATCCCCCCCCCCCCCCCTCTCTCTCTCTCTTCTCACACACACACACACACACCCTGTACATCCCCACAATCTCACACCCATAATCAGAGTTTAAAAAGGCTACAGTGCCTTCAGAATGTATCCCTTTCAGAAAGTGTTCACACCCCTTTACTTTTTCAACATTGTGTTGTGTTACAGCCTGGATTTAAAATTGATTACATTGAGATTTTTTTTACTGGCCTACACACAATACCCCAGAATGTCAAAGTGGAATTATGTTTTTAGTTTTTAGAAATTAATAAAAAATGAAAAGCTGAAATGTCTAGAGTCAATAAGCATTCAACCCCTTTGTTATGGCAAGCCTAAATAAGTTCAGGGTTACAAATTTGCTTAACAAGTCACATAAGAAGTTGCATGGACTCACTCTGTGTGCAATAATAGTGTTTAACATGATTTTCGAAAGACTTCTTCATCTCTGTACCCCACACATACAATTAACTTTAAGGTCCCTCAGTCGAGCAGTGAATTTCAAACACAGATTCAACCACAAAGACCAGGGAGGTTTTTTAATGCTTCACAAAGAAGGGCTCCTATTGGTAGATAGGTAAAAATAAAATAAAAAGCTGACATTGAATATCCCTTTGAACATGGTGAAGCTATTAAATACACTTTGGATGGTGTATCAATACACCCAGTCACTACAAAGATACAGGCGTCCTTCCTAACCCAGTTGCTGGAGAGGAAGGAAACCGCTCAAGGATTTCACCATGAGGCCAAAACAATTACGGAGTTTAATGGCTGTGATTGGAGAAAACTGAGGATGGATCAACAACATTGTACTTACTCCACCTTACTAAGCTAACTGATATAGTGAAAAGAAGGAAGCCTATACAATAAAAAATATTCCAAAACATGCATCCTGTTTGCAATACTAGAAAAAATGTGGCAAAGCAATTAACTTTTTGTCCTGAAGGGAAAGTGTTTAATTTGGGGCAAATCCAATACAACACATTACAGAGTACCACTCTCCATATTTTCAAGCATAGTGGTGGCTGCATCATGTTATGGGTATGCTTGTAATCGTTAAGAACTGGGGAGTTTTTCAGAATAAAAAAGAAACAGAATGGAGCTAATCACAGGCAACGTCCGAGAGGAAAACCTGGTTCTGTCACGTTCGTTGTGTAAAGGATCGGACCAAGGTGCAGCGTGGTATGCGTACATAGTCGTTTATTTTAATAAACACCGACAAAATAACAAAATCCAACAGAACGTGATGTTCAAGAGGCTAAACATCAAACAAGCCAAACAGAAACAAGATCCCACAACTAAGGTAGGCAACATGGCTGCCTAAGTATGATCCCCAATCAGAGACAACGACCGACAGCTGCCTCTGATTGGGAACCACACCCGGCCAACATAGAAATATATAAATTAGATTTCACACCCTGACCAACCCAACTAGAGATCTCAATGTCAGGGCGTGACTGGTTCAGTCTGCTTTCCAACAGACACTGGGAGATGAATTCACCTTTCAACAGGACAATAACCTAAAACACAAGGCCAAATCGACACTGGAGTTGCTTACCAAGAAGACGGTGAATGTTCCTGAGTGGCCGAGTTACAGTTTTGACTTAAATCTACTTGAAAATCTATGACAAGACATGAAAATGGTTGCCTTGCAATGATCAACAATCAATTTGACAGAGGTTGAAGAATCTTTTAAAGAATAATGGGAAAATGTTGCACAATCCAGGTGTGGAAAGCTCTTAGAGACTTACTCAGAAAGACTCACAGCTGTAATCACTGACAAAGGTGCTTCTACAGAGTATTGACTCAGAGGTGTGAATATAGATATTTTCTGTATTTCATTTCCAATACATTTTCTAAAATGTCTAAAACATGTTTTCTCACTTTGTCATTATGAGGTATTGTGTGTAGATGTGTAAGGGGGATTTTTTTTATATTTCATCCATTTTGAATTCAGTCTGTAACAACAAAACGTGGAATAAGTCAAGGGGTGTGAATATTTTCTGAAGGCAGTGTACTTCTGAAACCCCCATATGTTCTTCAGTGCTGAGAGCTTGGGATTCCTCACTCAGCCATGGGAAAGGCAATGCAAATACATTCCAGAACGAGCCCTGATGCATTTTGCAGATGTTCTGGGTGATATATTTAGCAGCCTGAATGGTTGCGGTTATTGTGTGCATGATTAATATTCCTGCATACATTACACTTTACATTACTCTTTATTTGTTATTTTTTACTTATCAATTTTTTTACTTAACACTTATTTTTCTTTAAACTGCATTGTTGGTTAAGGGCTTGTCAGTAAGCATTTCACTCTAAGGTCTAAACCTGTTGTATTCGGCGCATGTGACTAATGCAATTTGATTTGATTTGAACATTTGATTTGATTACGTTACTCTTTACATTAACCTAAAGCTTCTTCTCAACATTACAACATTTATTTTCCTCAACACTTTAAAGGCCCAATGCAGCCATTTTATATCAATATCAAATCATTTTCTGGGTAACTTACTGTTATCCATTAAAATGGTCAAAAATAAACAAAAATAGCTTTTTAGCTAAATACTATTTCCGAAGCAAGAATTTAGCTAGGACTGTCTGGCAGGGGTTTGAGTGGGGAGGGGAAAACCGAAAACTAGCTGTTATTGGCAGAGAGGTTCGGAATTTTCTATCTTATTGGTCTATTAACTAATTTACCGCCTCGTGATGTCACCAGGCAGGACAAAACTCCATCCCACCAAAACAGGTTGAAATCTCAGGCAGTCTTTTTAAACAGCTCAGTGTGGAAATATATATAAAACACAGGAAAATCATGTTTTTGAATGCACTGGACCTTTAACTAATGTACCGCCTGGTGATGTCACCAGGCAAGTCGAAACTCCACCCATAAAAAAACCTGCTGATTAGAAAGTCTTGTGTAGATTGTATTTTCAACCAGCAGCTATCAGGAAACAACACTGATAAAATGTGTTCACACTGTTAGTTTTATCAGCTGTTGTACAATATGATACAACACGTAGGAAAAACTGGAAAAACTGCATTTTGATTGCACTTGGGCCTTTAAACTCTCAATCAAGACACATTTCATTCCACTGTTCTCCAACAAGGGGCAGTACCTCCCTTCATCGACTGACACTGACCGCAATACTTGGGCCAACATACAGAGATACAACCCTACCTTTGATCTGATCAAGTTTAATTGAAAAACAAAAAGGCAATGTAATGTGCTTGGTAAAGTGTAAATTTTTGGTGAAGAATATCAGTAGACTATCAGTTTAGTCTGCCTTCTGCGTCCTGTTTAGGACAATTCTAGTATGATATTCTAAGCCGCACTAGCTGTAAATACAGCTTGCTATGTTCTCCCTGCTCCTGCCCTTCGACCTTCTCAACATGACTCTGTTGTGTGTCTGACTACATAGTCTGAGTAATTACGTTTGCTAAATAGAGCCTTGGTTTTATTACAGATTCACCAGGACAACCTGAGACCGGCCAATCCTCTGGTTTTATTACAGATTCACCAGGACAACCTGAGACCGGCCAATCCTCTGGTTTTATTACAGATTCACCAGGACAACCTGAGACCGGCCAATCCTCTGGTTTTTTATTAGCAGATTCACCAGGACAAGAACCTGAGACCGGCCAATCCTCTGGTTTTATTACAGATTCACCAGGACAACCTGAGACCGGCCAATCCTCTGGTTTTATTACAGATTCACCAGGACAACCTGAGACCGGCCAATCATCTGGTTTTATTACAGATTCACCAGGACAACCTGAGATCGGCCAATCCTCTGGTTTTATTACAGATTCACCAGGGCAAACCCGAGACCGGCCAATCCTCTGGTTTTTTTAAGGACTATAGATGTGGGAGGGTTTGGGTCCCAAATTGGGACCATATTCCTTTTAATGCCTACCTTTACCAAGGGGGACGAGGGGCCCTTGACACCTCCCCCTCTCCTTCTCTCTACCCCCCCTTTCTCTTCTACTCCTCCTCTCCCCTTTTCCCCTACTTTCCCCCCTCCTTTTTTCTCTATCCCCCCTCCTTTTCCCTCCCCCTTCTTCCCCCCCCCCCCCCCCCCCCCCCCCCCCCCCTCTCCCCATCCTCCTTTTCCTTCCTCCCCTCCCTTTTCCTCTTTTTTCCCCCCCTCTCCTTTTCCCCCCTCTCCCCTCCCTCCCTCCTTCTCTCTACTCCTCCTCTCTTTTCCTCTTTTCCCCCTTCCTTTTTCCCCTTCCTTCTCTTTTTCCCCCCTCCTCTCCTTCTCTCTACCCCCTCCCCCCTCCTTTTCTCCCTCCCCCACCCCCCCTCCTCTCCTTCCCCTCTCCTTCCCTCCTCTCCTTCTCCTACTCCCCCTCCCCCTCCTTCTCTCTTTCTTTCCCCCCTCTCCTTCTCCTACTCCCCTCTCTTCTCTCTACTCCCCCTTCCTTTTCCTTTCCCCCTCTCCCTCCTCCTCCCCCTTCCCCTCTACTCCGCCTCCTCCTTCCTCTACTTTCCCCCTTTTTTCCTTCTCTCTACTCCTCCTCTCCCCCCTTCTCCCCCTCTCCCCACTCCTTTCCCCTCCTTCTCTCCCCCTCTCCTCCCCCTTCCCCCCCTCCCTCTCCTCCCCCTCCCTCTCCTTCTCTCCTTTCCCCCTTCCTTTCCCTTTCCCCTACTCCCCCCTCCTCTCCTTCTCCCCCCTTCCCCCCGTCCTCTTTCCCTTCCCCTCCTTTCCTCAATCCTCCTCTCCTTTTCCCCTACCCCCCCTCCTTTTCCACTACTCCCTCTCCCCCCCTCTAAACTTCCCCTCTCCTTTTTCCCCTATCCTCCCTCTCCTTCTCTCTACTCCCCCTCTCCCCTCCTCCTCCTTTTCCCCCTCCCCACTCCCTCCTCCTTCCCCTTTTCTCTACTACCCTCTCCTCCTCTCTACTCCTCCTCTCCTTTCTCTACTTTTCCCTCCTTCTTCTCTCTTTTCCCCCCCTCCCCCTTCTCTCTACTCCCCCTCCTCTCTCCTCCTTCCCCTCTACTCCCCCTCCCCCCTTTCCCCTCCCCCTCCCTTTTCCTTTTTCACTTTCCCCCCTCTCCTTCTCTCTACTTTCCCCCCTCCCCCTTTCTCTACTCCTTCCCTCCCCTCCTTCTCTACTCCTCCCCTTCCCCTTTTCCCACTCTCCCCCCCCTTTTCTAAATCCCCCTCTCCTTTTTCCCCTTCCCCCTTCCCCCTTTCCTTCTTTCCCCTCTCCTTCTCCTACCCCTCCCCCCTCTCTTCTCTCTACTCCTCCTCTCCTTTTCCTAAATCCTCCTCTCCTTTTCCCCTACTTCCCCTCTCCTTCCCCTCCTTTCTACTTTTCCCCCTCTCCTTCTCTCCAACCTTTTCCCCCTTTTCCCTTTTCTCCCACTCCCCCTCTCCTTCTCTACTTCCTCCCTCCTTTTCCTTCTCTACCCCCTCTCCTTCTCTCCCCCTCCCCCTCTACTTTTCCCCTCCCCCACTCCCCTCTCCCTTCCTACTCCTCCCCTCCGCTTCTCTCCCTCCTCCTCTCCTTCCCCTTAAACCCCCCCTCTCCTTTCTCTCTTTCTTTCCCCCTCCTTTTCCCCCTTTTCCCCTACCTTCTACTCTCCTCTCCCTTCCCTACTCCTCCTCCCTCCCTTTTCCCCCTTTTTTTTCCCCTCTCCTTCCCCTCTCCTCCTCTCCCTTCCCCTCTACTTCCCCCCTCTCCTTCTCTACTCCTCCCTCCTTTTACTTCTCCCCCCTCTCCCCTCTCCCCTCTACTCCCCCTCCCTTCTCTCCACTCCTTTCCCCTCCTTCTCTTACTCCTCCTCTCCTTCTCTACTCTTCCTTTTTCTCCTTTTTCCTTTTCTACTTTCCCCCTCTCCTTCCCCTCTACTCCTCCCTCCCTTCTCTTCCCCCCCCCCCCAAATCCTCCTCTCCTTCTCCTCCCCTCCCACTCCCCCTCTCCTTTCCTACTCCTCCTCTCCTTTCTTATCTACTCCCTCCTCTCCTCCCTCTTTTTTCTAACCCCCTCTCCCCCTCCTTCTCTCTACTTTCCCCCTCCTCCCCTTCCCCTCTACTCCCCTCCCCCTTTCTCTACTCCCCCTTCCCTTTTCCCTTTTCTACTTCCCCTTTCCCCCTCTCCTTCTCTCCTCTCTACCCCCTCCTCCCTTTTCCTTCCTCTCCCACTCCTCTCTCTTTCCCCCCCTTTTTCCCCTATTTCCCCCCTCCCCCTTCTCTCTACTCCTCCCTCTCCTTCTCCCCTCCTCCTCCCCCTTCTCTCCTCTCTCCTTCCCCCCTCTCCTTCTTCTACCTCCCCCCTCCTCCTTCTTTTTCCTCCCCTCTCCTTTTCCCCCTCTTCCCCTTTTCCCCCTCCCCCCTCCTCCCCCCCTCTCCTTCTCTCCTCACTCCCCCTCCTCTCCTTTTTCCTCCTCCCTCCTTCCCCCTTTTCCCCCTCTACCTTTTCCCGCCCCTTTCCTTTTCTCCTTCCCCCTTCTCCTCCTCTCCCACTCCTCCCTCCCCCCTCTTTTTCCTCCTCTTCCCCCTCTCCTCCCCTCCCTTTTCTCTACTCCTTCTCCTTTCCCCTTTCCTCTCTACTCCCCTCTCCTTCTCCAAACTTTCCCCCTCTCCTTCCTCTACTCCTCCTCTCCTTCTCTCCCACTTTCCCCCCTCCCCCCTTCTCTCCCCTCACCCTCCTTCCTTTCCCTTCCCCCCTTCCCCTCCTCCTCTCCTTCTCCCTACTCCTCCTCTCCTTCTCTCTACTCCTCCTCTCCTTCCCCTCCTCTCTAACCCCCCCTCCTTCCCCCCTTCCCCTTTCCTTTTCCCACTTTTCCCACTCCCCCTCTTTCCTTTCCCCCTCTACTCCCCCTCTCCTTCTCTCCTTACTCCTCCCCCCTTTCCTACTCTTTCCCCCTCTCCCCCCTTCCCCCCTTCCTTCTCCCCTCTCCTTCTCTCTCCTTCCCCCCTTTTCCCCCTCCTTCTCCCCCCTCCTTTTCCCCCTCTCCCCTTTTTCCCCCTTTTTTAAATTTCCCCCCCCCTTCTTCTACTCCCCTCTTCCCCTTTTCTCTCCTCCCCTCCTCCTCCTCCCCCTCCTTCTTTTTCCAAATCCCTCCCTCCTTTCTCTACTTTCTCCTCCCTTTCCCTTTTCTCCCCCTTCCTCTTTTATCCTCCCCTTCCTTTTTTAAATTTCCCCCCTCCTTTTCCCCTTCCCCCTCTCCCCCCTCCTCCCCCTTTCCCCTCTCCTTTCTCTAAATCCCCCTCTCCTTCTCTCTACCCCCTCCCTCCTTTTCCCCTTTCCTTTTCCCTCCTCCCCTCTCCTTCTCCTCCTTCCCTCCTTTTCCCCCGTCCCCTTTTCCCCCTCTCCCCCCCCTCCCCCTTCTCTTACTCCCCCCTCTCCTTCTTCTCTCCCCCTCCTCTCCTTCTCTCTTTCCCCCCTCCCTCTCCTTCCCCCTCATCTCCTCCTTTTCCTTCCCCCCTTTTCCCACTTTCCCCCTCTCCTCCCTCTACTCCTCCCCTCCTTTTTCTCACTCCCCCTTACTCCCTCTCCTTTCTCTCTACCCCCTTCCCCCTTCTCTTTCCCCCTCTTTTTCTTTCCCCCTCTTCTCCCTTTCCCCCTCTCCTTCTTTACTCCTCCTCTCCTTTCTCTACTCCTCCTCCTTCCCTTTTCTCTCTCTCCCTCCTCCCTTCCCCTTTTCCCCTTTTACTTCTCCTCTCCTTCTCCCCTACTCCTTTCCCCTCCTTCTTCTTACTCTTTCCCCCCTTCTCCTACTCCTTTTCCCCTCCCTCCTTCTCTCTTCCCCCTCCTCTCCTTCTCTCCACTTTTCCCCCTTTTTTCCCCCTCTTTTTTCCTCCTCTCCTTTCTCTACTCCTCCTCCCCCTTTTCCCACTCCCCCTTCCTTCTTTTTAAATTTTTTCCCACTCCCCTCTCCTCTCCTTCCCCCTCTACTCCTCCCCCTCCTTTTCTACTCCTTTTTTTTTCCCCCTTTCCCCACCCCCCTCTCCCTTCCCCCTCCTCTCCTTCTTCTACTTTTCCCCCTCTCCCCTTTTTTTCTACTTTCCCCCCCTCCTCTCCACTCCCCCTCTCCTTCCCTTTTCCCTTTCCCCCCCTTTTCCTTCTTCTACTTTTCCCCCCCCTCCTTCTCTCCCCTTACTTCCTCCCCCTCCTTTTCCCCTACTTTCCCCCTCTCCTTCTCTCCCCCTCCCCCCCCCCCTTCCCTTCCCCCTTACCCCCAAAAGTTTTTGTCTTCCTAATGGTCCCTCTTCCCACCAATCCCCCCCCTTCCACTCCCTCCCCCTCCCCCCTTTTTCGGGGACCCCCCCCTTTTCCCCCCCCCTCCCCTCCCCCTTCCCCCCCACTTCCCCCCCGCCCCCCCAAACCCCCCCCCCTCTCCTTTTTTTTCTTACCTCCCCCCCCTCTTTTCTACCTTTTCCTTTTCCTTTTCCTTCTGCTATTCCCTTTTCTCTCCCCAAATTTCCCTTTCCTTTTTCCCTCCTTCCCTTCTCTCTCCCCCCCTTTCCTTCCCCCCTTTTTCCCCTTTTCTAACCTTCCTTTCCTTCCCCCTCCTTTTCTCTCTCCTTCCCCTTTCCTTTCCCCTTCCCCTTTTCCCCTTTCCCCCTTCCTTCCTTTTCCCCCCTTTCCTTCCCCCACCCCTTTCCTTTCCCCTTTCCCTTTTCCCCTTTCCTTTCCCCCTCCTTCCTTCCCTTTCCTTTTCCCCTCCCCCTTCCCCCCCTCCCCCTCCCCTCCTTCCCCTTTTTTCCTCCCTTCCTCCCCCTTCCTTCCCCCCCTCCTTATTCCCTTCCTTTTCCCCTTTCCCCCTTCCCCCAAAACTCCCTTTTCCCCTCCCCCTTCCCCCCCCTCCCCTCCCCTTGCCCCCTCCCTCTCCCTCCTCCCCTTCCCCCCCCCCCCCCCCCCCCCCCCCACCCCTTCCTTTTCTGTTTCCCCTTCCCCCACCTCCCTTTCCCCCCTTTTCCCTTTTTCTTCCTTCCCTTTTCCTTTTCCTTCCCTTCCTTTTCCCTTTCCCTTTCCCCCCTTTCCCCCCTTCCCCTTTCCCCCTTTTCCCTCCCCTTCCTTCCCTTTTTTCCCCCTTTTTTCCTTTTCCCTTTCCCTTTCCCCCCCCCTTCCTTCCCTTTTTCCTTTTTCCCTTCCCCCTTTCCTTCCCCTTCCCCCCTTTCCTTTTCCTTCCTTCCTCCCCTTTCCCTTTCCTTTTCCTTCCTGTCCCCCCCTTCCCTTTCCCCCCCCTTCCTTCCTTCCCCCTTCCCCTTCTCCTTCCCTCCGCTCGGGGGTCCCTTTTTTCCCCCTTGTCCTTTCCCTTCCCCCCCTCCCTCTTAAAAATTTCCTTCCCCCTTCCTAACCCTTTTAACTAGGGGTTTCCCCGCCCCCCCCCTTCCTTTGGAAAATCCCTTTATTCCCTTTTTTGCCCCCTTTCCTTTTCCCTTCCTTCCTTTTTTTTTCCTTTAATTGGGCCCCCGGGCCTTTCCCCGTTTGGAAAGGTTTTTAACCCCCAAAAAAAAAAAAATTTCCCCTACTTGGGGCGGGGCAACGCTTTTCAAAGGAAAAATTTTTTTGGGGGGCCCCCCTTTTTTTTAGGTTGGATTTCTTTTGGGTCCTTAAAGGGGAAAAACCTTTTCCCCCGGGGGGTTGATTTTAAAAGGGGTGGTTTGGGCACCTGCTGCACTCCCACTGCAGTCCTGTAGCAGGCACCCTACAGATTCCCTCCTTACTCCCTCCCCCCCTCTCCTCCTCTAACTCACCCCTCCTACTAAGTCCCATTTCCGCCACCTCTTTGCATCGCCTTCTCTCTCTCTGCTCTTCCTTGGCGGCATCCGTCTCCTTCCGTATCTCCTTCCTCATCCTCAAGAAGAAAGAGACCTCGAAAAGGAGAGGATGCGTAGAAGTCTTCTAGAACCAAATGTGGGCGGAAACGAGAACCGTCATAAATCATAAGACAAAAGTTACCTGAAGAAACTCTCAGGGCGCAAGTGGTCAAGTAAAAGGCCTCCTCGAGTCCTCTGAGTCATTCTACAAGTACACCCCACCTTCCTCCTTCTTCCTCCTTCCCATTCCTTCCTTCTTCCTTTCTTCCTTCTTCTCTTCCTTCCTTCCTTCCCTCCCTTCCTTCCTTATCTCATTCCTTCCTTCCTCCTTCCTTCCTTCCTTCCGCCTTCTCCTCTACCTACGACTCCCTTCCTTCCTCCTCCTCTCCCTCCCTCCCGCCGCCCTTCATCTCCGGCGGGCGGCTGGGATAGCTGGGTCAAGGTTCCCATGTCGTCTGGTGCTACTCAAGGTTTACCATATAGTCGGCCTGTCGCCCTGACCATACTTTGGTGTACATGGTGAGGTGGCATCCCCTGGCCATACCTTGGAAATGTAACTTATTTCCCAATGACCCTATGCTGGAAAGTACACTATTCGGAAAGGTCCATGGGGGGAACAGTATTCCATACGGGATAGTGCATTGGGTAAATTTTTCTCAGCGCGGCCCTCACGGGGTTAAGCTGAATCTACATGGGCGTCAAAGCTTGCACGGCTTAGGCATTCTGCAGTGATTTATTGGAGTCTAGAAGCTCTGCATTGATGAACTGGGTGGTGCTGTGTCACACTAAGGAGAATCCCAAGCTGGATCTGTACTGATGTGTACTGGAAACAACTAGTATAACTCCTACGTTCTCAGTAGCCAAGCAACCAGTTGATAACAGGTCATTTACAAGAGTCCAATAGCCCTGGGTACTCCACACAAAGCTCCTTGCCTAAGCAGAATCACAGTTACATTTTAGTCATTTAGCAGACGCTCTTATCCAGAGCGACTTACAGTTAAGTGAGTGCATACACTATATTTTTATTTTTCATACTGGCTCCCCGTGGGAATCGAACCCACAACCCTCTCTACCAGCTGAGCTACATCCCTGCCGGCCATTCCCTCCCCTACCCTGGACGACGCTGGGCCAATTGTGCGCCGCCCCACGGGTCTCCCGGTCGCGGCCGGCTACGACAGAGCCTGGATTCGAACCAGTATCTCTAGTGGCACAGCTAGCACTGCGATGCAGTGCCTTAGACCACTGCGCCACTGGTTGAATCAACATTGTTTCCAGTTGAACCAACGTGGAATAGACGTTGAATTAACATCTGTGGGTAGACTATACTGGAGGGTAACAGGGTCCCAAATGGCACCCTATTCCCTATATACTCTAGTGCACTACTTTAGACCAGATCCCTATGGGTCCTGGTCTAAAGTAGTGCACTAGAAAGGGAATAGGGTGCCATTTGGGATGCAGAACAGTGTCACATGGATCTGCTCACCTAAGCAGAATCACACCTGGACCTGCTGTGATTATTATGACTAGTGTTCAAATAACTCCTGTATGTACTGGAGGGTTCAAATAACTCCTGTATGTACTGGAGGGTTCAAATAACTCCTGTATGTAGAGGGTTCAAATAACTCCTGTATGTACTGGAGGGTTGAAATAACTCCTGTATGTACTAGAGGGTTCAAATAACTCCTGTATGTACTGGAGGGTTCAAATAACTCCTGTATGTAGAGGGTTCAAATAACTCCTGTATGTACTGGAGGGTTGAAATAACTCCTGTATGTACTGAAGGGTTCAAATAACTCATGTATGTAGAGGGTTCAAATAACACCTCTATGTACTGGAGGGTTCAAATAACTCCTGTATGTAGAGGGTTCAAATAACTCCTGTATGTACTCGAGGGTTCAAATAACTCCTATATGTACTAGAGGGTTCAAATAACTCCTGTATGTACTGGAGGGTTCAAATAACTCATGTATGTAGAGGGTTCAAATAACTCCTGTATGTACTGGAGGGTTCAAATAACTCCTGTATGTAGAGGGATCAAATAACTCCTGTATATAGAGGGTTCAAATAACTCCTGTATGTACTGGAGGGTTCAAATAACTCCTGTATGTACTGGAGGGTTCAAATAACTCCTATATGTACTAGAGGGTTCAAATAACTCCTGTATGTACTGAAGGGTTCAAATAACTCCTGTATGTAGAGGGATCAAATAACTCATGTATGTAGAGGGTTCAAATAACTCCTGTATGTACTGGAGGGTTCAAATAACTCCTGTATGTACTCGAGGGTTCAAATAACTCCTGTATGTACTAGAGGGTTCAAATAACTCCTGTATGTACTGGAGGGTTCAAATAACTCCTGTATGTACTCGAGGGTTCAAATAACTCCTGTATGTACTAGAGGGTTCAAATAACTCCTGTATGTACTGGAGGGTTCAAATAACTCCTGTATGTAGAGAGTTCAAATAACTCCTGTATGTACTGAGGAATCAAATAACTCCTGTATGTACTGGATGGTTCAAATAACTCCTGTATGTAGATGGTTCAAATAACTCCTGTATGTACTGGAGGGTTCAAATAACTCCTGTATGTACTGGAGGGTTCTTACACTAGCCCTCCGTTTTCCGGTGATGCTAGATGGATAGATACTGTAGATCACATAGTCCTCAACAAGACGTGGTCACTAGCTGTCTTAAATGTCAGAGGTTCTTGCTGAGCTTTTCCTCCCAGTAGTATCTTTACTTTAAACTGCCTCTATTCCTGGCCCCTGGCCCTGCCCTGTGCCTGTGGGATAGGGTTGCACAATTCTGGTAACTTTCCCAAAATTCCCAGGATTTTGTGAAATCTCGGTTGGAAGATTCAGGAAATTCAGAATCCTCCAACCAAGCTTTCAAGAAAACCTGGGAATTCAAGGAAAGTTACCAGAATTTTGCAGCTCTACTGTGGACAGTGGAGCCTGCCTATGCTCAAGTGGCCCAGTAGCAGCCTGATCAGCCTGATTAGCCTCTCTCTTGTCCAGAAGCAGTCTGACCAGCCTTGCTGTATCCTCACTATGGCCAAGTAGCAGTCTGACCAGCCTTGCTGTATCCTCACTATGGCCAAGTAGCAGTCTGACCAGCCTGGCTATAGCCTCTCTCTAACCCAGTAGTAGCCTGATCAGCCTGATTAGCCTCTCTCTTGTCCAGTAGCAGTCTGACCAGCCTTGCTGTATCCTCACTATGGCCAAGTAGCAGTCTGACCAGCCTGGCTATAGCCTCTCCATATCCCAGTAGCACGGGGTGTGTTCGGAGAAAACCCTCCGACTTGCGCGCGCGTTAGACTCCTTGGTCCGTACCAACTGTGCTATGCCACACTGTTGAGTGATCAAGGATCCCAGGCACACCGCTCTTCACCGTACTCCGGCACAGTGTCCTGATCAGTACTGCTGTGGTGCTGTTCACTGAGTTGAGCTTGGGACGCAACTTGGTCAAAGTAGGGCACTAAATAGGGAATAGGGGTTGATTTGGGACGCAGCCCATGTGCCCAGTAAAATGTGGGTGTGAGCTGGACTGGTGGAGCTGTGGCCCCCCCCCCCCCCCCGATCATACTGACTACTGCTATGAGATTTAGAAAACAAAAGTAGAAATGACTGTCAGTTCCAGCTCACTGCTTCACACCTTCAGGATTGCAGAAATCCACCCCCGGACCTTCTTAGATGGCCTTGATAAGAGATCTCTAATGCGTAATGTGTTTTCCCCTCTGCTGGTGACTGTCTGTGACTCAGGATAACATCGGGGGCGGCAGTGTGGTCACACACATACACACACACACACACACACACACGTGGGATCAGGTACTCACAAACATGTTCTCCTCACCTCTTCATTCCACTGGTCTTTACTAAAAAAACCTGATGTTAGGAAACACACAAGCCCATGTTCAGAAACAAGCATGGGACTCTATTACAGTTTGCTAACAAGCATTGTTCAATACTGCGGATTCATGTGCAAAACTCTAAATACAGTTATCAAAACAACATGCAACTTGGCAATGGGGGGGGGGGGGGGGGGGGTCATTTAGCAGACGCTCTTATCCAGAGCGACTTACAGGAGCAATTAGGGTTAAGTGCCTTGTTCAAGGGCACATCGACAGATTTTTCACCTAGTCGGCTTGGGGATTAGAACCAGCGACCTTTCGGTTACTGGCACAACCTTTTACCACTAAGCTACCTGCCGATGTGCAATACACATCCTACATGTCTCAAAAGCAAATCTTTCTACCAAATGAAAGCTAACAGTCTCTCACGACATGCGCACTTTGTCATTCATAGTATCATGCCCTACAAAACACTAAAAACAGATACCACTTGAAAATGTGTCAATTTGTCTTTAATATCATATTTTTTTAAATGAACCAACAGTCATTTTTACAAAAGAAGAGTGGCAAACCTGTACTGTACAGTCGTGGTCAAAAGTTTTGAGAATGACACAAGTATCGGTCTTCACAAAGTTTGCTGCTTCAGTGTTTTTAGATATTTTTGTCAGATGTTACTATGGTATACTGACGTATAATTATAAGCATTCCATAAGTGTCAAAGGCTTTTATTGACAATTACATTAAGTTTATGCAAAAGAGTCAATATTTGCAGTGTTGACCCTTCTTTTTCAAGACCTCTGCAATCCGCCCTGGCATGCTGTCAATTAACTTCTGGGCCACATCCTGACTGATGGCAGCCCATTCTTGCATAATCAATGCTTGGAGTTTGTCAGAATTTGTGGGTTTTTGTTTGTCCACCCACCTCTTGAGGATCGACCACAAGTTCTCAATGGGATTAAGGTCTGGGGAGTTTCCTGGCCATGGACCCAAAATGTCGATGTTTTGTTCCCAGAGCCACTTAGTTATCACTTTTGCCTTATGGCAAGGTGCTCCATCATGCTGGAAAAGGCATTGGTCGTCACCAAACTGTTCTTCGATGGTTGGGAGAAGTTGCTCTCGGAGGATGTGTTGGTACCATTCTTTATTCATGGCTGTGTTCTTAGGCAAAATTGTGAGTGAGCCCACTCCCTTGGCTGAGAAGCAACCCCACACATGAATGGTCTCAGGATGCTTTACTGTTGGCATGACACAGGACTGATGGTAGCGCTCACCTTGTCTTCTCCGGACAAGCTTTTTTCCGGATGCCCCAAACAATCGGAAAGGGGATTCATCAGAGAAAATGACTTTAACCCAGTCCTCAGCAGTCCAATCCCTGTACCTTTTGCAGAATATCATTCTGTCCCTGATGTTTTTCCTGGAGAGAAGTGGCTTCCTCGCTGCCCTTCTTGACACCAGGCCATCCTCCAAAAGTCTTCGCCTCACTGTGCGTGCAGATGCACTCACACCTGCCTGCTGCCATTCCTGAGCAAGCTCTGCACTGGTGGTGCCCCGATCCCGCAGCTGAATCATCTTTAGGAGACGGTCCTGGCGCTTGCTGGACTTTCTTGGGTGCCCTGAAGCCTTCTTCACAACAATTGAACCTCTCTCCTTGAAGTTCTTGATGATCCGATAAATGGATGATTTAGGTGCAATCTTACTAGCTGCAATATCCTTGCCTGTGAAGCCCTTTTTGTGCAAAACTATGATGACGGCACGTGTTTCCTTGCATGTAACCATGGTTAACAGAGGAAGAACAATGATTTCAAGCACCACCCTCATTTTAAAGCTTCCAGTCTGTTATTCTAACTCAATCAGCATGACAGAGTGATCTCCAGCCTTGTCCTCATCAACACTCTCACCTGTGTTAACGAGAGAATCACTGACATGATGTCAGCTGGTCCTTTTGTGGCAGGGCTGAAATGCAGTGGAAATGTTTTTTTGGGATTAAGTTCATTTTCATGGCAATGAGGGACTTTATAGAATGTCCTGCAAGATATGTAAAGAAATAAAGCAAAAAAGGCTGTAATATGCTTCAATACAATTTACTGTATTTTTGCAAATTACTGTATTTTTCTTTTTGTAAAGTAATTACAAAATACACAAAAATAAATAATTCCAGTACTGTTAAACAAACAAAAAGTGTATACACACTATGAATATGCATAGCATATTGTCCAAATGATACAGATCTATAACAGTGTCAACCCTGTCTGCTGCATTGGGCCACAAGTTCTCATCCACATCACACCGTATGGCCTCTCGCGCAACACACCTGGGAAAGAATCTCTTTGCACGCCCGATCCATCCCTGGCAATCTTCTGCAGAGATATCCAGGCATCCTGCATTCATTGCATCCAAGAGTGACATTTGATCATGTGGATGGTGGTCATAAACTTTCCACCTCCATGAGGAAAATAATTATTCTATTGGGTTGAGGAAGGGAGAGTAAGGGGGGGGAGGAGGAAGTGACATCATCCCGGATGGGCTGCAAACCACTCTGTGACGGCATGGGAGTGGTGAAATGCCACATTTTCCCATACAATCACCCAGGTTTCCATATTTCTTCTGACTTGCCCTCCTTCTTCACCTGGCAAAAGCCTTCCATAGAGGTCATCCATGAAATGAGGCGCTCTGTGCTGTATGGCCCAATTAGTGGTTTATGTAACAGCAATCCTTCAGAGGATATTGCGTCACACATAGTGATGTTGGCATCCCTCTGCCCCGGGACATTCACTGTTGCTCTTTTCCCAATCACATTCCTTCCACGTGGGCGTGTTTTGGCCATGTTAAAACCAGCCTCATCCACAAAGACGTACATGTGGGGTGTTGGCCTGGCTTCAAGCTCCATGACACTCTTAAATATTGTAAATCCACAGGGCAACATAACAGTTATTCTATAACAGTAGTTTACATTACAGTATACTGTAACTGAAATCACTGCTGAGTGTGCAGCGCTCTGGTGGGTTTTGTTTACAGTAAAAACTTACAGGATATAGACATCTTACCTGGACATATTGGTACCGGAGTTCCTTGACACGATCAGAGTTCCTCTCACAGGGAACAGTGTACACCCGCTTCATGCTGATATGATCCTTTGTCAAGACTAGCAATGGTTGTCGTGCTTACACTTTCAACATTTTGAAATGTATTATTTGTCTGCCAACACTCTCTCTTGAATTTCTCTGAGTTTTATGGCGTTGTTGCTAATGACCATGTCAACAATTACAGCTTCCTGCTGAGCAGAGAAAAGGATACCTCTCCCCCCTCCATTTGGTAACCGTTGGGTCCTAAAACAGAAATAAAATGACACACAAGTGGTTCGCAGAGCTTTTGCTCGATTTACTACTCCACAGTAATATTCAGTACAGTTAGATGCCCACGCAGAATGCATATCTTACCTGTTAGTTTGCTGGAAGGTTTTTTATAATAGATGACACAGTTGAGCGTTGCAAATTTGGCTGCGCTCTGAAACCAGCATCTCTCATTGATAGACCATGATTGATGATTGTAGACCTAATCTCATCTGACACTACAACTCTGGGTCTTCCCCTCAGTCGTCTTCCACCACGGATACGTGATCCTCTGCCTCTCCCGGCAACTCTTCCACCTCTGTAATAGTATAGTGTAGTATGCCATTTAGCAGACGCTTTCATCCAAAGCGACTTACAGTCATGCGTGCATAATTATTTAATTTTTTTGGTGTATGGGGTTGTCCCGGGGATCGAACCCACTACCCTGGCGTTACAAGCGCCGTGCTCTACCAGCTGAGCTACAGAGGACTAAGCCACTACACGATCTCTGTCTGGGTCCATGTTTATGTAAAATATATTCCAAAGATGTCCCCTTTTGTAGAGATGGTAATGACATAAAAATGGAAAACACCTGGGTAGGTCTTCAGTTATGTTATGTAGAATGAAAATCAGCGATGAATAATTAAGAGTTATTATTATTATTTTATTTTTTATTTTGCTTTTACTGTAGCAATATAAAAAATTGCAGTCTAATTCAATTTTCAGTCACTTTGAACTTGAGTTTAACAGTTTTAATAAGGGTATCTTAACATTTGCAAAATGGTCTGTAGATACATAGAGTTTTGTTGGTAAATGTGTTTTTGTGAGACAAGTATTTATGTAATTTGAAAGATGTCATTAAATGCATTTTGTGTCAAAGAAATGACAAATGATCCACAGGTTGCCACATAGAGTGTCATTGTGATAACTGTACTTAGAGTTTTGCACATGTATCCGCAGTATTGAACAATGTTTGTTAGCAATCGAAAAAACTGTAATATGTGCAGTACATCTTTCATTTTCATTTACCTTGACTTCATTAAAGACTTGATGAAAGGGGAAAGATTTGATGAAAGACTTGATGAAAGACTTGATGAAATACTTGATTTAAGACTTGATTTAAGACTTGATTAAAGACTTGATTAAAGACTTGATTAAAGACTTGATTAAAGACTTGATTAAAGACTTCATTAAAGACTTCATTAAAGACTTCATTAAAGACTTCATTAAAGAGTGGGCAGAAAAAGTAAGTCTTGACCCAGGCCTCCAGAGACCGTACAGTATTGTTTGTTGACCCAGGCCTCCAGAGACCGTATAGTATTGTGACCTGTGACCTCCGCGTTTGGTTGTTACATTCTCAGTTTTCAATGCTGCCCACCTGCGGGTGCTGGAGTGGCTTGGCATCGGTTGGTGTGTGTGTTTGTGTGTGTGTGTTTGTGTGTGTGTGTTTGTGTGTGTGTGTGTGTGTGTGTGTGTGTGTGTGTGTGTGTGTGTGTGTGTTGTGTGTGTGTGGGTGTGTGTGTGTGTGTGTGTGCGTGTGTGCGTGTGTGTTTGTGTGCGTGTGCGTGTGCGTGTTTGTGTGTGTGTGTGTGTGTGTGTGTGTGTGTGTAGTGTGTGTATGTGTGTAGTGTGTGTGTGTGGTGTGTGTGTGTGTGTGTGTGTGTGTGGTGTGTGTGTGTGTGTGTGTGTGTGTGTGTGTGTGTGTGTGTGTGTGTGTGTGTGTGTGTGTGTGTGTGTGTGTGTGTGTGTGTGTGCGTGTGTGTAGTGTGTGTGTGCGTGTGTGCGTGTGTGCGTGTGTTTGTGTGTGTGTGTGTGTGTGTGTGAGTGCGTGTGCGTGTGCGTGTGTGCGTGTGTGCGTGTGCGTGTGTGCGTGTGTGCGTGGTCCTCTGTAGCTCAGCTGGTAGAGCACGGCGCTTGTAACGCCAAGGTAGTGGGTTCGATCCCCGGGACCACCCATACACAAAAATGTATGCACGCATGACTGTAAGTCGCTTTGGATAAAAGCGTCAGCTAAATGGCTTATTATATTATTCTTATTATATTATGTGTGTGTGTGCGCAGGAGTACAGCAAGCTAAATGTCTGTGCCGATCTCAGTTGGGATCACTCGGAAGCTGATGGTCTCTGCAGCTTAAAGGATGGGTGTGGCTGAACATAAAGCTGTTGTCCACAACTCTGTTCCCTGGAAATTCAAACATCGAAGCTGAGTCCCAAATTGGACCCTATTCCCTTTATATGGCACTACTTTAGACCAGGACCCATAGGGACCCATAGGGATCTGGTCAAAAGTAGTGCACTACAGTATATAGGGAATAGGGTGCCATTTGGGACGCAACCCTACACCTCTTCGTGTTTTTAGTAAAATTCGTTTCAATAAAATATATTTTATAAAGCCCCTTTTTACATCAGAAGTGGTCCCAGATTCTCAGCTATCTGTCAGAGTTCTTCTGTTAGCTGCCTCTGGCTTTACTCCTCCCTGAGTGTCACGGTTCTGAGATCCGCTGGGATCCGATACTGTAGATGTGTGTGTGTGTGTTTGTCAGAGCTGTGTGTGTGTGAGTGTGTCCCCAGCTAACAACAAGTGTTCCCACAACTTTAGAGAACGTTCCCTCAAGAGTGTCATTAGGTCATGAACTAACGTTTTCATAGGATGTGCAAGGAATGTTTCCAAGAGACCATTCCCTTAATGTCAAATAGAACTTACCCAGAACACTAGAGATCCTGGTTCGAGTCCAGGCTCTGTCGCAGCCGGCCGCGACCGGGAGACCCAAAAAATGTATATATAAAATAAATTAAAAATTAAAAAAATAACTTACCCAGAACGTGGTTACCATGTTCTCAGAACATAAGATATGAATATTATAGACACGTTTAATGAGAACATTGCAAGAGCATTAATGTATCCAGTTTTCTGAGGGTTTGGAGAACATTCCATCAACGTCCCACCAAATATAAACTGAACATGGTTGCCATGTTCTCAGAATATAAGATATTAATTGTAGACACATATCATGGGAATTTGCAAAAAAGATTTCTGTGTATCAGTTGTCAGGATGAAGTCTGATGGTCCCAAAGAAACATTCTCCCCCACAAAAAAAGTTTAATTACACATCACGCCTTGTTACTGTTGCTGAGCCAATTCAGGCCCTGATTGGTGAACCATTGATAGCTCTTTGTCTGTTGGCAAGGTTAGGGATACTCAAACACAGTGTTTTAACATACAGTGTTTCCAACGTGCATATTTTACACACTCTGACGTACATGATGACATTGTGCATGTTCATTTATACAGTCATTATTATTCAACAGTCCTCACCTGGGATTTGAACTCCCAACCTCTTGGTTCACGGTACACCGAGCTTCCCGCTACGCCACCATGTCCATGTCACGTAGCAGTTAATCTGACGATTCTCATCATTGATTTGATTGACTTATTTCAGCAATTTAAGGGCTTTCAGTATAGTTTCCTAATGTTGGTGTTTTATGTTAACCTGTTTTAATCAATCATACTCCTGGATCACTATGATCAATAAAAGCTTTTCTTGAGAATACTTTTATAGAGCTGAGATTTACTTCAAAGTGCATTCACCCTATTGCTTACACCTATCAAGTTGTTTCAGATCTACACAGAGGTCAGACGTTTCTTGTAGTTGGCCACCAGGTTTGCACACATCTCAGGAGGGATTTTGTTCCACTTTGCAGATCTTCTCCAAGTCATTAAGGTTTCGAGGCTGACGTTTGGCAACTCGAACCTTCAGCTCCCTCCACAGATTTTCTATGGGATTAAGGTCTGGAGACTGGCTAGGCCACTCCAGGACCTTCATGTGCTTCGTCTTGAGCAACTCCTTTGTTGCGTTGGCCGTGTGTTTGGGGTCATTGTCATGCTGGAAGATCCATTCACGACCCATTTTCAATGCCCTGGCTGAGGGAAGGAGGTTCTGATGGTACATGGCCCCGTCCATCGTCCCTTTGATGCGGTGAAGTTGTCCTGTCCCCTTAGCAGAAAAACACCCCCAAAGCATAATGTTTCCACCTCCATGTTTGACGTGGGGATGGTGTTCTTGGGGTCATAGGCAGCATTTCTCCTCCTCCAAACACGGCAAGTTGAGTTGATGCCAAAGAGCTCGATTTTGGTCTCATCTGACCACAGCACTTTCACCCAGTTCTCCTCTGAATCATTCAGATGTTCATTGGCAAACTTCAGACAGGCCTGTATATGTGCTTTCTTGAGCAGGGGGACCTTGCGGGCGCTGCAGGATTTCAATCCTTCATGGCTTGTGTAGGTCTACAATCTTGTCCCTGACATCCTTGGAGAGCTCTTTGGTCTTGGCCATGGTGGAGAGTTTGGAATCTGATTGATTGATTGCTTCTGTGGACAGGTGTCTTTTATACAGGTAACAACCTGAGATTAGGAGCACTCCCTTTAAGAGTGTGCTCCTAATCTCAGCTCGTTACCTGTATAAAAGACACCTGGGAGCCAGAAATCTTTCTGGGTCAAATACTTATTTCCCTCATTAAAATGCAAATGAATTTATAACATTTTTGACATGCGTTTTTATGGATTTTGTTGTTGTTATTCTGTCTCTCACTGTTCAAATAAACGTACCATTAAAATTATAGACTGATCATTTCTTTGTCAGTGGGCAAACGTACAAAATCAGCAGGGGATCAAATACTTTTTCCCCTCACTGTATATGTTAATGTCAACAGTTATATCACACCTATCTGATACAATTAAAATGAAAGTAGGACCACATTTCCACTACCTCATAAATTATCTGTATTTATTCCTTCTGTATAGCCCAGTGGTGCCCTAACCAAGTCAAATCAAATCAAATCGTATTTGTCAAATGCTCCTTACAGTGAAATGCTTACTTACAAGCCTTTAAACAACAATGCAGTTTTAAGAAATAATTTTAAAAAATTAAAAAATAGAAACAAATATTAAATAGAAAAAAAGGAATACAAATCACAAAAAAATACAATATTAAATCATACGAAATAAAAGTTACAAATAATGAAAGAGCAGCAGTAAAAATAACAATAGCGAGGCTATATACAGGGGGTACCGGTACCGAGTCAATGGGAAATAACAGTAGGGAGTCTATATACAGGGGGGTACCGGTACCGGTTAGTCGAGGTAATTGGGGGTAATATGTACATGTAGGTAGAGTTATTAAAGTGACTATGCATAGATAATAAAGGGAGAGTAGCAGCAGCTTAAATGGGGGTGGGGGGGGGGGGGCAATGCAAATAGTCTGGGTAGCCATTTGATTAGATGTTCAGGAGTCTTATGGCTGTTTAGAAGCCTCTTGGACCTAGACTTGGCGCTCCGGTACCGCTTGAGTCTTTGGTACCGCTTGCCGTGCGGTAGCAGGGAGAACAGTCTATGACTAGGGTGGCTGGAGTCTTTGACAATTTTTAGGGCCTTCCTCTGACACCGCCTGGTATAGAGGTCCTGGATGGCAGGAAGCTTGGCCCCAGTGACCCTCTGTAGTGCCTTGCGGTCGGAGGCCGAGCAGTTGCCATACCAGGCAGTGATGCAACCAGTCAGGATGCTCTTGATGGTGCAGCTGTAGAACCTTTTGAGGATCTGAGGACCCATGCCAAATCTTTTCAGTCTCCTTAGGGGGAATAGTTTTTGTCGTGCCCTCTTCACGACTGTCTTGGTGTGCTTGGACCATGTTAGTTTGTTGGTGATGTGGACACCAAGGAACTTGAAGCTCTCAACCTGCTCCACTACAGCCCCGTCGATGAGAATGGCATTTCTTTTTCCTGTAGTCCACAATCAGCTCCTTTGTCTTGATCACGTTGAGGGAGAGGTTGTTGTCCTGGCACCACACTGACAGGTCTCTGACCACCTCCCTATAGGCTGTCTCATCGTTGTCGGTGATCAGGCCTACCACTGTTGTGTCATCTGCAAACTTAATGATGGTGTTGGAGTCGTGCCTGGCCATGCAGTCATGAGTGAACAGGGAGTACAGGAGGGGACTGAGCACACACCCCTGAGGGTTCCCCGTGTTGAAGATCACCGTGGCGGATGTGTTGTTACCGACCCTTACCATCTGGGGGCGGCCCGTCAAGAAGTCCAGGATCCAGTTGCAGAGGGAGGTGTTTAGTCCCAGGGTCCTTAGCTTAGTGATGAGCTTTGAGGGCACTATGGTGTTGAACGCTGAGCTATAGTCAATGAATAGCATTCTCACATAGGTGTTCTTTTTGTCCAGGTGTGAAAGGGCAGTGTGGAGCGCAATAGAGATTGCATCATCTGTGGATCTGTTGGGGCGGTATGCGAATTGGAGTGGGTCAAGGGTTTCTGGGATAATGGTGTTGATGTGAGCCATGACCAGCCTTTCAAAGCACTTCATGGCTTTGTGAATGTTGACCTGTTTAAAGGTCTTACTCACATCGGCTACGGACAGTGTGATCACACAGTCATCCGGAACAGCTGATGCTCTCAGTGTTGCTTGCCTCGAAGCGAGCATAGAAGTAATTTAGCTCGTCTGGTGGGCTTGTGTCACTAGGGCAGCTCATGGCTGTGCTTCCCTTTGTAGTCTGTAATAGTTTTCATGCCCTGCCACATCCGACGAGCGTCGGAGCCGGTGTAGTACGATTCGATCTTAGTCCTGTATTGACGCTTTGCCTGTTTGATGGTTCGTCGGAGGGCGTAGCAGGATTTCTTATAAGCTTCCGGGTTAGAGTCCCGCTCCTTGAAAGCGGCAGCTCTACCCTTTAGCTCAGTGCGGATGTTGTCTGTAATCCATGGCTTCTGGTTGGGGTATGTACGTACAGTCACTGTGGGGACGACGTCATCGATGCACTTATTGATGAAGCCAGTGACTGATGTGGTGTACTCCTCAATGCCATCGGAAGAATCCCGGAACATGTTCCAGTTTGTGCTAGCAAAACAGTTCTGTAGCTTAGCATCTGCTTCATCTGACCACTTTTTTATTGACCGAGTCACTGGTGCTTCCTGCTTTAGTTTTTGCTTTTAAGCAGGAATCAGGAGGATAGAATTATGGTCAGATTTTCCAAATGGAGGGCGAGGGAGAGCTTTGTATGCGTCTCTGTGTGTGGAGTAAAGGTGGTCTAGAGTTATTTTTCCTCTGGTTGCACATTTAACATGCTGGTAGAAATGAGGTAGAACGGATTTAAGTTTCCCTGCATTAAAGTCCCCGGCCACTAGGAGCGCTGCCTCTGGATGTGCGTTTTCCTGTTTAGTTATGGCCTTATACAGCTCATTGAGTGCAATCTTAATGCCAGCATCGGTTTGTGGTGGTAAATAGACAGCTATGAAAAATATAGATGAAAACTCTCTTGGTAAATAGTGTGGTCTACAGCTTATCATAAGGTACTCTACCTCAGGCAAGCAAAACCTTGAGACTTCCTTAGATATCGTGCACCAGCTGTTGTTTACAAATATACATAGACCGCCACCCCTTGTCTTACCAGAGCCTGCTGTTCTATCCTGCCGATACAGTGTATAACCCACCAGCTGTATGTTATTCATGTCTTTGTTCAGCCACGACACTGTGAAACATAAGATATTACAGTGTTTAATGTCCCGTTGGTAGGATATACGTGCCTGTAGTTCATCCACTTTATTATCAAGCGATTGTAAGTTGGCCAATAGTATCGATGGCAAAGGCAGATTAGCCACTCGTCGCTGGCTCCTTACCAGGCACCCCGATTTCCTTCTGTGATATCACCTTTTCTTTCTACTGCGAATGACGGGAATGAGGGCCCTGTCGGGTGTCTGGAGCAAATCCCTCTCGTCCGACTCATAAAATAAAAATTGTTCGTCCAGTTCTCGGGCACTTTTTTATTTTATTTTTTATTTTTATTTCACCTTTATTTAACCAGGTAAGCCAGTTGAGAACAAGTTCTCATTTACAACTGCGACCTGGCCAAGATAAAGCAAAGCAGTGCGATAAAAACAACAACACAGAGTTACATATGGGGTAAAACAAACATAAAGTCAAAAAATACAACAGAAAATATATATACAGTGTGTGCAAATGTAGCAAGTTATGGAGGTAAGGCAATAAATAGGCTATAGTGCAAAATAATTACAATTAGTATTAACACTGGAATGCTAGATGTGCAAGAGATTATGTGCAAATAGAGATACTGGGGTGCAAAAGAGCAAAATAAATAACAATATAGGGATGAGGTAGTTGGGTGGGCTAAATTCAGATGGGATGCTTACTTAGATGAAACAACTTGATAGGTGTAAGCAACAGGGTGAATGCACCTTGAAGTAAATTTAAGCTCTGTAAAAGTATTTTATTGATCATAGTGATTCAGGAGTATCATTAAAACAGGTTAACATGTCCCACCAACATTAGGAAACTATACAGAAAGCTCTTACATTTCTGAAATAAGTAAATCAAATCAATTATGAGAATAGTCCGATTAACCTATACCTGACACGGACATGGTGGCATAGCGGAGAGATCGGAGTACCGTGAACCAAGAGGTGAGTTCAAATCCCAGTTGAGGACATGTTGAATAATAATGACTGTATAAATTAGCACAATGTAATCATCTTTGTCAAATATGTAAGTTGAAAACCAAAATCACTGTGTGTGAGTATCCCTAACTGATATACAGAAATGTTCCCACAACGTTCCCATGAAACATGTTGAGTGTCCCTAACTGATATACAGAAATGTTCCCACAACGTTCCCATGAAACATGTTGAGTATCCCTAACTGATATACAGAAATGTTCCCGCAACATTCCCATGAAACATGTTGAGTATCCCTAACTGATGAGTGGCGCAGTGGTCTAAGGCACTGCATCGCAGTGCTAGCTGTGCCACTAGAGATCCTGGTTCGAATCCAGGCTCTGTTGCAGCCGGCCGCGACCGGGAGACTCATGGGCGGCGCACAATTGGCCCAGCGTTGTCCAGGGTAGGGGAGGGAATGGCCGGCAGGGATGTAGCTCAGTTGATAGAGCATGGCGTTTGCAACGCCAGGGTTGTGGGTTTGATTCCCAAGGGTGGCCAGTATATATATAAAAAAATAGGTATTCACTAACTGTAAGTTGCTCTGGAGCGTCTGCTAAATGACGTAAATGTAAAAAATGTAAATGTATATACAGAAATGTTCCCATGAAACATGTTTAGTATCCCTAACTGATATACAGAAATGTTCCCATGAAACATGTTGAGTCTCCCTAAACTTGCCAACAGACAAAGAGCTATGAATGGATCAGTGGTTCACCAATCAGGGCGTTGATTGGCTCGGCAACAGTAACAAGGCATGATGTGTAATGAAACTTTTTTGGGGGGAGAGCGTTTCTTTGGGACCATCAGACTTCATCCTGACAACTGATACACAGAAATGTTCCCGCAACATTCCCATTAAACGTGTCTAGAACATTAAATCGTATATTCTGAGAACATCATAACGATGCTCTGTGTATGTTTGGAAGGACGTTGATGGAATATTTTCCTAACCCACAGAAAACTGGACACATTAATGTTCTTGTAATGGTCCCATGAAACATGTCCAGAACACTAATATCTTAGATTCTGAGAACATGGTAACCACGTTCAGGGTAAGTTCTATTTGACATTAAGGGAATGTTCTATTGGAAGCAGTCCTTGCACATCATTGGAACATTCCTATGAAAACGTTAGTTAATTAGCTAACGAGACTCTTAAGGGAACGTTCTCTAAAGTTGTGGGAATGTTTGTTGTTAGCTGGGGAGGAGCCTACCATATCTACCTCAGCCTGGGAGGCTCCACGGCCCCTCAGGGCTGAACAAACCTGTCCTGCAACCGCCTCACTCCTCCTCACTCCTCCTCACTCCTCACTCCACCTCCACACTCCTCCACTCCGCCTCACTCCTCCTCACTCCTCCTCATCCTCCTCCTCCTCACTCCTCCTCATCCTCCTCCTCCTCACTCCTCCTCATCCTCCTCCACCTCACTCCTCCTCACTCCTTCTCATCCTCCTCACTCCTCCTCACTCCTCCACTCCTCCTCATCCTCCTCATCCTCACTCCTCCTCACTCTCCTTCACTCCTCCTCACTCCTCCTCACTCCTCCTCCTCATCACTCCATCTCATCCTCACTCCCTCCTCACTCCCTCCTCACTCCCTCCTCACTCCTCCTCTCCTCATCCTCCTCATCCTCACTCCTCCTCACTCTCCTCACTCCTCCTCCTCATTCTCACTCCTCACTCCTCCTCACTCCTCCTCACTCCTCCTCATCCTCCTCCACCTCCACTCTCCTCACTCCACCTCACTCCTCCTCATCCTCACTCCTCCTCATCCTCCCTCCACTCCTCCTCATCCTCCTCCACTCCTCCTCCTCCTCCTCACTCCTCCTCATCCTCCTCCACCTCCACTCCTCCTCATCCTCCTCATCCTCCTCTACCTCCACTCCTCCTCATCCTCCTCCACCTCACTCCTCCTCCTCCTCACTCCTCCTCATCCTCCTCATCCTCCTCATCCTCCACTCCTCCTCCTAACTCTGCCTGCTCCTCCACTCTACTATGCTTCCACCTTCCTCTATCTCCCCCTCCACTCCGCACGGGGAACAGATTTGTTTTTCAGTCCTGTTATTTTCCTTCTCCTGGTTCAACTGTTTGAATCCTGTTCTGAGGTACATAACAAAGCCACGAGAAACACCCTGAGGAGGATTGTTGTTGTTGTAACTGTAACCTTTCACCCACATCACGTTTATTTAAGAAGGTGAATCACAATCGATAGTTGCTGGCGAACAATTATGTTTTTCACATTATTCATTGATATTAGCACAGGCATAGTGTTTTCCTTTTCAGAATTGAGTGAGAAAAAGGTGATTCTCCTTAACGTTATGCCAACAAGGCATGTTTTCCATTCCTCTGATCTTTCACCAAGATTATATCTGTCCTGTGAAACACCATAGTGATTATATCTGTCCTATGAAACACCATAGTGATTCTATCTGTCATATGAAACACCATAGTGATTCTATCTGTCTATGAAACACCATAGTGATTCTATCTGTCATATGAAACACCATAGTGATTCTATCTGTCATATGAAACACCATAGTGATTCTATCTGTCATATGAAACACCATAGTGATTCTATCTGTCATATGAAACACCATAGTGATTCTATCTGTCATATGAAACACCATAGTGATTCTATCTGTCATATGAAACACCATAGTGATTCTATCTGTCATATGAAACACCATTGTGATTATATCTGTCATATGAAACACCATGTGATTTTATTGTCATTAAACACCATAGTGAATCTGCAATAAACACCAAGGATTCTATCTGTCATATGAAACACCATAGTGATTCTATCTGTCATATGAAACACCATAGTGATTATATCTATCATATTAGACTCAGCTTTTGACATTATTGATCATAGTCTGCTGCTGGAAAAACGTATGTGTTATGGCTTTACACCCCCTGCTATAATGTGGATAAAGAGTTACCTGTCTAACAGAACACAGAGGGTGTTCTTTAATGGAAGCCTCTCCAACAAAATCCAGGTAGAATCAGGAATTCCCCAGGGCAGCTGTCTAGGCCCCTTACTTTTTCTTCCATCTTTACTGATGACATGCCACTGGCTTTGAGTAAAGCCAGTGTGTCTATGTATGTGGATGACTCAACACTATACACGTCAGCTACAACAGCAACTGAAATAACTGCAACAAAAAGCTGCAGTTAGTTTCGGAATGGGTAGAATAAGTTCGTCCTAAATATTTCCAAAACTAAAAGCATTGTATTTGGGACAAATCATTCACTAAACCCTAAACCTCAACTGCATCTCGTAATGAATAATGTGGAAATCAAGCAAGTTGAGGTGACTGAACTGCTTGGAGTAACCCTGGATTGTAAACTGTCCATGGTCAAAACATATTGATACAACAGTAGCTAAGATGGGGAGAAGTCTGTCTTAACAACACTATCAACGAGGCAGGTCCTACAGGCCCTAGTTTTGTCGCACCTAGACTACTGTTCAATAGTGTGTTCAGGTGCCACAAAGAGGGACTTGGGAAAATTGCAGTTGGCTCAGAACAGGGCAGCACGGCTGGCCCTTAAAAATACACGGAGAGCTAACATTAATGACATGCATGTAAATCTCTTATGGTTCAAAGTGGAAGAGATATTGACTTCTTCACTACTTGTTTTCGTAAGAGGTGTTGACAAGCTGAATGTACCGAGCTGTCTGTTTGTGCCCCGCCCAATGGGACTCCCAATCACAGCCGGTTGTGATACAGCCTGGAATCGAACCAGGGGATCTGTAGTGACACCTCAAGCACTCAGATGAAGTGTCTTAGTCCGCTGCGCCACTCGGGAGCCCCATGTGAAACACCATCATCAAACCCTTGGCTCTGACTGTTGTGGTCCAACTGAAGAATGAAAATTTAACGTATCCTCCTATAAAGAAACCACAGAGACAAATGAAACGTGTCAATCAAGCTTAGCCAGTAACATCACAAACACATATTGGCACAGTGACAACACCAATCAGGGCTCATACTATGGAGTGTATCAGAGTAAGAGTGCTGATCTCAAATCAAATCAAATCAAATTGTATTTGTCAAATGCTCCTTACAGTGAAATGCTTACTTACAAGCCCTTAACCAACAATGCAGTTTTAAGAAAAATAAGAATTAAGAAAAATATAGATAAGTTAAAATTAAAGAGCAGCAGTAAAATAAACTAACAGTAGGGAGGCTATATACAGGGGCTACCGGTACAGAGTCAATGTGAAATAACAGTAGGCAGGCTATATACAGGGGGTACCGGTACAGAGTCAATGTGTAATAACAGTAGGGAGGCTATATACAGGGGGGTACCGGTACAGAGTCAATGTGAAATAACAGTAGGGAGGCTATATACAGGGGGTACCGGTACAGAGTCAATGTGCGGGGGCACCGGTTAGTCCAGGTAATTGAGGTAATATGTACAGTGCCTTGCCAAAGTATTCATCCCCCTTGGCGTTTTACCTATTTTGTTGCATTACAACCTGTAATTTAAATTGATTTTTATTTGCATTTCATGTAATGGACATACACAAAATAGTCCAAATTGGTGAAGAGAAATGATAAAAATTACTTGTTTCAAAGAAATTCTAAAAAAAAAAAAAAAACGGAAAAGTGGTGCGTGCATATGTATTCACCCCCTTTACAATGAAGCCCCTAAATAAGATCTGGTGCAACCAATTACCTTCAGAAGTTAAATAAAGTCCAGCTGTGTGCAATCTAAGTGTCACATGATCTGTCACATGATCTCAGTATATATACACCTGTTCTGAAAGGCCCCAGAGTCTACAACACCACTAAGCAAGGGGCACCACCAAGCAAGCGGCACCATGAAGACCAAGGAGCTCTCCAAACAGGTCAGGGACAAAGTTGTGGAGAAGTACAGATCAGGGTTGGGTTATAAAAAGATATCCGAAACTTTGAACATCCCACGGAGCACCATTAAATCCATTATTAAAAAATGGAAATAATATGGCACCACAACAAACCTGCCAAGAGAGGGCCGCCCACCAAAACTCACGGACCAGGCAAGGAGTGCATTAATCAGAGAGGCAACAAAGAGACCGAAAATAACCCTGAAGGAGCTGCAAAGCTCCACAGCGGAGATTGGAGTATCTGTCCATAGGACCACTTTAAGCCGTACACTCCACAGAGCTGGGCTTACGGAAGAGTGGCCAGAAAAAAGCCATTGCTTAAAGAAAAAAATAAGCAAACATGTTTGGTGTTCGCCAAAAGGCATGTGGGCGACTCCCCAAACATATGGAAGAAGATACTCTGGTCAGATGAGACTAAAATTGAGCTTTTTGGCCATCAAGGAAAACGCTATATCTGGCGCAAACCCAACACCTCTCATCACCCAGAGAACACCATCCTCACAGTGAAGGATGGTGTTGGCAGCATCATGCTGTGGGGATGTTTTTCATCGGCAGGGACTGGGAAACTGGTCAGAATTGAAGGAATGATGGATGGCGCTAAATACAGGGAAATTCTTGAGGGAAATCTGTTTCAGTCTTCCAGAGATTTGAGACTGGGACGGAGGTTCACCTTCCAGCAGGACAATGACCCTAAGCATACTGCTAAAGCAACACTCAAGTGGTTTAAGGGGAAACATTTAAATATATTGGAATGGCCTAGTCAAAGCCCAGACCTCAATCCAATTGAGAATCTATGGTATGACGTAAAGATTGCTGTACACCAGCAGAACCCATCCAACTTGAAGGAGCTGGAGCAGTTTTGCCTTGAAGAATGGGCAAAAATCCCAGTGGCTAGATGTGCCAAGCTTATAGAGACATACCCCAAGAGACTTGCAGCTGTAATTGCTGCAAAGGGTGTCTCTACAAAGTATTGACATTGGGGGGGTGAATAGTTGTGCACGCTTAAGTCTTCAGTGTTTTTGGCTTATTTCTTGTTTGTTTCACAAGAAAAAATATTTTGCATCTTCAAAGTGGTAGGCATGTTGTGTAAATCAAATGATACAAACCCCCCAAAAATCAATTTTAATTCCAGGTTCAAAATAGGATTTTTTTTTTAAATGCCAAGGGGGGTGAATACTTTCACAAGCCACTGTACATGTAGGTAGGGGTAAAGTGACTATGCATAGATAATAGATAATAAACAGAGAGTAGCAGCAGCGTAAAAAAAGGTGTGTGTGGGGGGGGGGAGTCAATGCAAATAGTCCGGGTAGCCATTTGATTAGATGTTCAGCAGTGTTATGGCCTGAGCGTAGAAGCTGTTACCGCTTACCGTGCGGTAGCAGAGAGAACAGTCTATAACTAGGGTGGCTGGAGTCTTTGACAATTTTTAGTGCCTTCCTCTGACACCACCTAGTATAGAGTGGCAGGTAGCTTAGTGGTTTAGAGCGTTGTGCCCGTAACCGAAAGGTCGCTGGTTGTAATCCCCAAGCCGCCTAGTGTCTTCACTGACATTTTCAACTTATCCATGACTCAATCTTTTCTACATGTTTCGAGCAGATGACCATAGTCCCTGTGCCCAAGAACGGGAAGGTAACCTGCTTAAATTACTACCGCCCGTAGCACTCACATCGGTAACCATGAAGTGCTTTGAAAGGCTGCTCATGGCTCACATCAACACCATCATCCTGGAAACAATAGACCCACTCCAATTCACATACCGCCCCAACAGATCCACAGATGACGCAATCTCAATTGCACTCCACACTGCCCTTTCCCACCTGGACAAAAGGAACACCTATGTGAGAATGCTGTTCATTGACTACAGCTCAGCGTTCAACACCATAGTGCCCACAAAACTCATCACTAAGCTAAGGACCCTGGGACTAAACACCTCCCTCTGCAACTGGATCCTGGACTTCCTGACGGGCCGCCCCCAGGTGGTAAGGGTAGGCAACAACACATCTGCCACGCTGATCCTCAACACAGGGGCCCCTCAGGGGTGCGTGCTAAGTCCCCTCCTGTACTCCCTGTTCACTCATGACTGCATGGCCAGGCATGACTCCAACACCATCATTAAGTTTGCCGATGACACAACGGTGGTAGGCCTGATCACCGACAACGATGAGACAGCCTATAGGGAGGAGGTCAGAGACTTGGAGGTGTGGTGCCAGGAAAAACAACCTCTCCCTCAATGTGATCAAGACAAAGGAGAAGGAAAAGGAGGGCCGAACACGCCCCCATTTACATTGACGAAGCTGTAGTGGAGTGGGTCGAGAGCTTCAAGTTTCTTGGTGTCCACATCACCAATTAACTATCATGGTCCACACACACCAAGACAGTCGGGAAGAGGGCACAACAACGCCTATTCCCCCTCAAGAGACTGAAAAGATTTGGCATGGGTCCCCAGATCCTCAAAAAGCTCTACATCTGCACCATCGAGACCAGTTGCATCACCGCCTGGTATGGCAACTGCTCGGCATCCGACCGTAAGGCACTACAGAGGGTAGTGTGTACGGCATAGTACATCACTGGGGCCAAGCTTCCTGCCATCCAGGACCTCTATCCTAGACGGTGTCAGAGGAAGGCCCCAAAAATTGTCAAAGACTTCTACCCCCAAGCCATAAGACTGCTGAACAATCAATCAAATGGCCACCCGGACAATTTACATTGACCCCCCCCCCCTTTGTTTTTTGTTTTTACACTGCTGCTAATTATCGATGCATAGTCTCTTTACCCCTACCTACATGTACAAATAACCCCCTGTATATAGCCTCTTCATTGTTCTTTACTTTAGTTTAGATTCTCTTAACTCTATTTTCTTAAAACTGCATGTCCAGTTAAGGGGTTGTAAGGTCTACACCTGTTGTATTCCGTATGACAAATACATTTTGATTTGATAACACATGTATTTATTTATTGTGACAGCACCAGTGAGATTCATACCCATAACCTTCTGTTCTATATCCATGGAATTAGTCCACTGGACCACCAGGAAGGAGCTAAAATACCATGTTTTTTTACTCATACAAAGCTGTTCATTTTAGTCTATTCAAACAGACCCCATTTCAAAGGAAGCAAGCGCTCATTAAGATCAGGTGTGGTCAATTAGTGGGCGCGGCCAACACACCTGAACACGCTTAACAAGATAGAAGAGAGAGTTTTGTTGATGCTGAGAACGGAATGTATGTTTTTAATAACATTCTTATAACGTTCTCTGAACTTTACTAAAGTTTTCTTGTGGTTTTTATGAAAAGTTTTCTTAAAGTTGTCGGAATAATTTGAGAACATGACTTTAAATAGAACCACGAGGAAACCTTTAGGAAATGTTATGATAAAGTTGATGAAATTCCCACAGAAGAATTCTCTGTACTATTTCAGAACCATGTTCCTAGAACATTACCAATAATGTGATTAAATGTTTGAACTTTTAGGAAATGTACTGTTAATGAAATGCCAAGAAAATAATGTTTTTTTTTGTCAAGTTCCTTAAATGTGCTGGAGAATGTTCCAAAGCCAAGCGACTCTCCTGCACCATTCCCAGAACGTTGTGGGAAGGTTGTATGTAAAATAACTACAGGACACATCCACACCCAACCGAGCTCTAAGAAACTTTCTGTGCCAGTCAAAGGTTTGGAAAGACCTACTATTTCAAAGGTTTTTCTTTATTTTTACTATTTTCTACATTTAACAAATATGGAATCATGTAGTAACCAGAAAAGTGTTAAACAAATCAAAATATATTTTATATTTGAGATTCTTCAAATAGCCACCCTTTGCCTTGATGACAGCATTGCACACTCTTGGCATTCTCTCAACCAGCTTTACATTTACATTTTAGTCATTTAGCAGACGCTCTTATCCAGAGCGACTTACAGTTAACACATACATTATTTTATCGAACCCACAACCCTGGCGTTGCAAACGCCATGCTCTACCAACTGAGCTACATCCCCTGCCGGCCATTCCCTCCCCTACCCTGGATGACGCTGGGCCAATTGTGCGCCGCCCCATGGGTCTCCCGGTCGCGACAGAGCCTGGATTCGGACCAGGATCTCTAGTGGCACAGCTAGCACTGCGATGCAGTGCCTTAGACCAGTGCGCCACTCGGGTGGAATGCTTAACCTGGAATGCTTTTCCAACAGTCTTGAAGGAGTCCCACATATGCTGAGCACTTGTTGGCTGCTTTTCCTTCACTCTGCAGTCTTACTCATCCCAAACTATCTCAACTGGGTTGAGGTCGGGGGATTGTGGAGGCCAGGTCATCTGATGCAGCACTCCATCACTCTCCTTCTTGGTAAAATAGCCCTTACACAGCCTGGAGGTGTGTTGGGTCATTATCCTGTTGAAAAACAAATGATAGTCCCACTAAGCCCAAACCAGATGGGATGGCGTATCGCTGCAGAATGCTGTGGTAGCCATGCTGGTTAAGTGTGCCTTGAATTCTAAATAAATCACAGACAGTGTCACCAGCAAAGCACCCCCACACCATAACACCTCCTCCTCCATGCTTTACGGTGGGAAATACACATGCGGAGATCATCCATTCACCCACACCACGTCTCACAAAGACACAGCGATTGGAACCAAAAATCTCAAATTTGGAGACCAGACCAAAGGACACATTTCCACCGGTCTAATATCCATTGCTCGTGTTTCTTGGCCCAAGCAAGTCTCTTCTTCTTATTGGTGTCATTTAGTAGTGGTTTCTTTACAGCAATTAGACCATGAAAGCCTGATTCACACAGTATCGTCTGAACAGTTGATGTTGTGCTGTATCTGTTACTTGAACTCTGTGAAGCATTTATTTGGGCTGCAATTTCTGAGGCTGGGAACTCTAATGAACTTATCCTCTGCAGCAGAGGTAACTCTGGGTCTTCCATTCCTGTGGCGGTCCTCATGAAAGCCAGTTTCATCATAGCACTTGAAGAAACGTTCAAAGTTCTTGAAATGTTCCGTATTGACTGACCTTCATTTTTTAAAGTAATGATGGACTGTTGTTTCCCTTTTGCTTATTTGAGCTGTTCTTGCCATAATATGGACTTGGTCTTTTACCAAATAGGGTTATCTTCTGTATACCACCCCTACCTTGTCACAACACAACTGATTGGCTCAACCGCATTAAGAAGGAAAGAAATTCCACAAATTAACTTTTAAGAAGGCACACCTGTTAATTGAAATGTCATTCCAGGTGACTACCTCATGAAGCTGGTTGAGAGAATGCCAAGAGTGTGCAAAGCTGTCATCAAGGCAAAGGGTGGCTATTTGAAAATATATTTTTAACACTTTTCTGGTTACTACATGATTCCATATGTGTTATTTCATAGTTTTGATATCTTCGCTATTATTCTACAATGTAGAAAATTGTAAAAATAAAGAAAAACCCTTGAATAAGTAGGTGTGTCCAAACTTTTGTCTGGTACTGTATGTTTCTCAGAACGTCATGTGCTTCTGGTCCAACTGAAGAATGAAAATGAAACTCATCCTTGAATTAAAAAAACACAGTGACAAATGAAACATACAGTGAGGGAAAAAAGTATTTGATCCCCTGCTGATTTTGTACGTTTGCCCACTGACAAAGACATGATCAGTCTATAATTTTAATGGTAGGTTTATTTGAACAGTGAGAGACAGAATAACAACAAAAAAAATCCAGAAAAACGCATGTAAAAAATGTTATAAATTGATTTGCATTTTAATGAGGGAAATAAGTATTTGACCCTCTGCAAAACATGACTTAGTACTTGGTGGCAAAACCCTTGTTGGCAATCACAGATGTCAGACGTTTCTTGTAGTTGGCCACCAGGTTTGCACACATCTCAGGAGGGATTTTGTCCCACTCCTCTTTGCAGATCTTCTCCAAGTCATTAAGGTTTCGAGGCTGACGTTTGGCAACTCAAACCTTCAGCTCCCTCCACAGATTTTCTATGGGATTAAGGTCTGGAGACTGGCTAGGCCACTCCAGGACCTTAAATGTGCTTCTTCTTGAGCCACTCCTTTGTTGCCTTGGCCGTGTGTTTTGGGTCATTGTCATTATGGAATACCCACCCACAACCCATTTTCAATGCCCTGGCTGAGGGAAGGAGGTTCTCACCCAAGATTTGACGGTACATGGCCCCGTCCATCGTCCCTTTGATGCGGTGAAGTTGTCCTGTCCCCTTAGCAGAAAAACACCCCCAAAGCATAATGTTTCCACCTCCATGTTTGACGGTGGGGATGGTGTTCTTGGGGTCATAGGCAGCATTCCTCCTCCTCCAAACACGGCGAGTTGAGTTGATGCCAAAGAGCTCGATTTTGGTCTCATCTGACCACAACACTTTCACCCAGTTCTCCTCTGAATCATTCAGATGTTCATTGGCTGTCACATTCGTTGAATGACGGGTCAGACCAAGGCGCAGCGTGATATGCGTACATGTTTATTTTAACTGTTAAACACACAACAAAACAACAAAGCAAACGAAACGTGAAGTCCTAAGGTAGACACACAACTAACCTTACACGGAACAAGATCCCACAACTAGACAGTGCCAAAAGGCTGCCTAAGTATGGACCCCAATCAGAGACAACGAGCGACAGCTGCCTCTGATTGGGAACCACACCGGCCAACATAGAACTATACATACTAGAATATAAACATAGAAAACACACAACAAAGAATATACACACCCTGACTCAACATTTACGCGTCCCCTGAGTCAGGGCGTGACATTGGCAAACTTCAGACGGGCCTGTATATGTGCTTTCTTGAGCAGGGGGACCTTGCAGGCGCTGCAGGATTTCAGTCCTTCACGGCGTAGTGTGTTACCAATTGTTTTCTTGGTGACTATGGTCCCAGCTGCCTTGAGATCATTGACAAGATCCTCCCGTGTAGTTCTGGGCTGATTCCTCACCGATCTCATGATCATTGCAACTCCACGAGGTGAGATCTTGCATGGAGCCCCAGGCCAAGAGAGATTGACAGTTCTTTTTTGTGTTTCTTCCATTTGCGAATAATCGCACCAACTGTTGTCACCTTCTCACCAAGCTGCTTGGCAATGGTCTTGTTGCCCATTCCAGCCTTGTGTAGGTCTGCAATCTTGTCCCTGACATCCTTGGAGAGCTCTTTGGTCTTGGCCATGGTGGAGAGTTTGGAATCTGATTGATTGATTGCTTCTGTGGACAGGTGTCTTTTGTACAGGTAACAAACTGAGATTAGGAGCACTCCCTTTAAGAGTGTGCTCCTAATCTCAGCTCGTTACCTGTATAAAAGACACCTGGGAGCCAGAAATCTTTCTGATTGAGAGGGGGTCATATACTTATTTCCCTCATTAAAATGCAAATCAATTTATATAATGTTTGACGTGCGTTTTTTCTGGATTGTTTTGTTGTTATTCTGTCTCTCACTGTTCAAATAAACCTACCATTAAAATGATAGAGTGATCATGTCTTTGTCAGTGGGCAAACGTACAAAATCAGCAGGGGATCAAATACTTTTTTTCCCCCTCACTGTATATAACAAACATCCAGCATTGGTGAGAGGAGTGTGAAACCCTATTGGCACAGTGACAGGTCACCATGGGGTCAATGCACCTTTTAATCTAGCTGAACTTTGTGTCATTGGGCCAGGTGTCAATCAAAGACACAGCTGCCAGCCAGGTGACTCAGACCCCGTTATTGAGCTGTGGCGTAGTCAGTCAGAAGCTGTGTCCCAAATGTTACCTTATTTCCTTGTTTAGGCAATGTGGAGGTGACCTTTAAAAAATAATTAACGCTTGAGCCGACATCCGTAGCCTTTAACAAATGAATGCAATGTCTGCAAAGGTCTGGGAAATGCCCTTTAAAAAGTGCATTGTGGGTTGTTCACCTGCACAGCAGCACAACACCCTTTGGATGAGTCCCAAATTACACCCTATTCCCTATGAAGTGCACTACTTTAGACCAGGGCCCACATCTTGGCCTTTGCACTTCTCACTCCCTCTAACTGCTGTAATACCTGATGACATTATAATAAGCCAATACGGTATGTTAATTATAGGCAGCATCTAACTATCCCTCTCAACCAATGACAAACGAGCGCGGTCACACTGAGTAAAGGAGTGCCGTCCCCCTTGAGAGGGGCAAGAGGGCGGTGATATGTCACCCTGCCACAGCAGGTGTTCCAGAGGCCTGCTTCAGCACTCTGTGAGGTAACACAAGCCTTCCGTATTCTAACTCTCAGAAATATAGTCCATGATGTTAAAGTTGTGGACCGGTGTTTAGCAACGCAGGATGCTGGTAACCAGGCAACAAGAGTGACCAGTGTGATTGGTCTAGCCCTGAACCTATTAAGGGAATGTACAGCATGTGTAGCATATAGTGACGTCTTTAGGCAGAGACTATCCTCCATCCATGGGCTCACACCCAGCACAATGGAACCTAACACAGGGGTTGAATGATTGGATTCAAGGAGATATTCCAGAGGCCTTTCTGAAGGTATCTGATGAAGATGATGATGATGAAAGAATGGATGGAAGGATGGATGGACATGGGGAGGGAGGGGAGGGGGGTGTAATGGGGAGGGAGGGAGGGAGGGGAGGGGGGGTGTAATTGGGAGGGAGGGGAGAAGAGGGGGGTGTTATGGGGAGGGGAGGGAGGGGAGGGGGGTGTTATGGGGAGGGAGGGAGGGAGGGGAGGGGGGTGTAATTGGGAAGGGAGGGAGGGGAGGGGGGTGTAATGGGGAAGGGATGGGAGTGGGGTGTTATGGGGAGGGAGGGGAGGGGGGTGTAACGGGGGACAGGGTGTTTGTGGTGTTAGGTGCAACCAACTTCCAGGAGGATGATGTCATATCACCCAGCCAACTGCTGGGTGGCTGTGTTCTGCACGCATGACAGTTTGAGTGTCATCATGGGTGTATTGGTATGACGGTGTCATCATGGGTGTATTGGGTCCTCTGTAGCTCAGCTGGTAGAGCACGGCGCTTGTAACGCCCAGGGTAGTGTGTGTTCGATCCCCGGGACCACCCATACGTAAAAATGTATGCACACATGACTGTAAGTCGCTTTGGATAAAAGCGTCTGCTAAATGGCATATTATTTATTGGTATGACGGTGTCATCATGGGGTATTGGTATGACGGTGGCATCATGGGGTATTGGTCCAGTAGGAGTGTGTGTATAAAACAGAGAGGTTGGTGCTGCCAATAGCAATAATAATATGCCATTTAGCAGACGCTTTTATCCAAAGCGACTTACAGTCATGTGTGCATACATTTTTACGTATGGGTGGTCCCGGGGATCGAACCCACTACCCTGGCGTTACAAGCGCCGTGCTCTACCAGCTGAGCTACAGAGGACCACAATGAATTCACTGGAGTCAAAGTAGCATTATTATCATAGAGCAGCACTATCTTGGTGTGTGTGGTAGGATCCCAGTCTCTGGGTGTTGGTCTCCGTGTGGTAGGATCCCAGTCTCTGGGTGTTGGTCTCCGTGTGGTAGGATCCCAGTCTCTGGGTGTTGGTCTCCGTGTGGTAGGATCCCAAGTCTCTGGGTGTTGGTCTCCGTGTGGTAGGATCCCAGTCTCTGGGTGTTGGTCTCCGTGTGGTAGGATCCCAGTCTCTGGGTGTTGGTCTCCGTGTGGTAGGATCCCAGTCTCTGGGTGTTGGTCTCCGTGTGGTAGGATCCCAGTCTCTGGGTGTTGGTCTCCGTGTGGTAGGATCCCAGTCTCTGGGTGTTGGTCTCCGTGTGGTAGGATCCCAGTCTCTGGGTGTTGGTCTCCGTGTGGTAGGATCCCAGTCTCTGGGTGTTGGTCTCCGTGTGGTAGGATCCCAGTCTCTGGGTGTTGGTCTCCGTGTGGTAGGATCCCAGTCTCTGGGTGTTGGTCTCCGTGTGGTAGGATCCCAGTCTCTGGGTGTTGGTCTCCGTGTGGTAGGATCCCAGTCTCTGGGTGTTGGTCTCCGTGTGGTAGGATCCCAGTCTCTGGGTGTTGGTCTCCGTTCTAAATGGACCCAGTGCAGAAACAGCCTGTTGTGATAGTAGTTCCTTTCATCTGTAGACACACAAGAGGACTTTCAGCCTCAACCACCTCACTCTCTGTCTCCTTTCTGAGCTAGGTCAAACACCAAACATCCTGTTGTACTAGTTGAAAACATCTGCTGACTGTACAAAGTTTAGTAGTTATAATAATATGCCATTTTAGCAGACGCTTTTATCCAAAGCGACTTACAGTCATGTGTGCATACATTTTCTACGTATGGGTGGTCCCGGGGATCGAACCCACACTACCCTGGGCGTTACAAGCGCCGTGCTCTACCAGCTGAGCGACAGAGGACCACAATACTTCATCCAACACACACACAAGGACTTCCAGCTTTGACCGTACCCTCTTCCCTTCTTCTCCGAGCTAACTGCCAATCACAGAGCTGACCTCTAGCTGTGATTAAACCTGATATTTACAACGACACATGAAACCCTTCCATCAACATGAAACCCTTCCATCATTAATTACCTTAACGCTCAGGCATCAGGACACAGTCACCAAACCTCCATTACCTCATAAGAGATGTATGTGTTTACGTGTTGGCAGCTACGTCAGGCAGTCTCTGTTTTCCTCCATCTCCAACCCGTGCTTCTATCACTATCCGTGGCCAAGGCATGCTCCGTTCTCCGTTCTCCGATGTGCTGATTATCTCCACAAGGCCTTGATCAGAGGACACAGTGAGGATCTGGTGCAGTAAATAAGCCTCCCGTAATCATCTGTGATTGATCAGAGGACACAGTGATCAGAGGACACAGTGACGATCTGGTGCAGTCCCCGTGTAGCTCAGTTGGTAGAGCATGGCGCTTGCAACGCCAGGGTCGTGGGTTTGTTTCCCACGGGGGGGGGGGGCAGTATGAAAATGTATGCACTCACTAACTGTAAGTCGCTCTGGATAAGAGCGTCTGCTAAATGACTAAAATGTAAAAATGTGCAGCAATAAGCCTCCCGTAATCATCTGTGATTGATCAGAGGACACAGTGAGGATCTGGTCCGGCAATAAGCCTCCTGTAATCATCTGTGATTTTATCAGCAGCCAATAGAGACTATGGAAATGTCCCAAATAGGATCCTTTTTCCCTATATGCTGCGTAGGTCTCTGGTCAGAAGGAGTGCACTGTATTGGCAATAGGGTGCCGTTTGGGACACATCCATGGTAAATAGTCTGTGACTACAGCCTGGTTGTGTAAGTTTAGACCGCTTGGTCCCTTAATTCAGATGTATGTGTTCATCTTCCTGAAGACATTAGGGTTGAGCCTGGTTGCACAGCGGATACAGCCGATTGATGTCTAGCGTTGACTTATGGAATACCAGGGAGCAACTGGCAGGACAGCTGGGCTGATGAGGCGAGGCACCAGCAGGGCCCTAATGTCGGCAGCACCAGCGGGGCCCTGACGTGGGCAGCACCAGCAGGGCCCTAATGTCGGCAGCACCAGCGGGGCCCTGACGTGGGCAGCACCAGCAGGGCCCTAATGTCGGCAGCACCAGCGGGGCCCTGACGTGGGCAGCACCAGCAGGGCCCTGACGTGGGCAGCACCAGCGGGGCCCTGACGTGGGCAGCACCAGCAGCAGTGCTATGGAGAAACGTATTAACAGTGTCAGTCACATACACCAGCCAGCCAGCCAGCCAGCCAACCAGCCAACCAGCCAGCCAACCAGCCAGCCAACCAGCCAGCCAACAAGCCAGCCAGCCAGCCAACAAGCCAGCCAACCAGCCAGCCAGCCAACCAGCCAGCCAACAAGCCAGCCAACCAGCCAACCAGCCAGCCAGCCAGCCAGCCAGCCAGCCAACCAGCCAAGCAGCCAGCCAACCAACCAGCCAACCAGCCACCCAACCAGCCAGCCAGCCAGCCAGCCAACCAGCCAGCCAGCCAGCCAGCCAACCAGCCAGCCAGCCAACCAGCCAGCCAGCCAGCCAGCCAGCCAACCAGCCAGCCAGCCAGCCAGCCAGCCAACCAGCCAGCCAACCAGCCAGCCAACCAGCCAGCCAACCAGCCAACCAGCCAGCCAGCCAGCCAGCCAGCCAACCAGCCAGCCAGCCAGCCAGCCAGCCAACCAGCCAGCCAACCAGCCAACCAACCAGCCAACCAGCCAGCCAGCCAACCAGCCAGCCAACCAGCCAACCAGCCAACCAGCCAACCACTCTCAGGCTCTCTCTAGGCTCTGGGGTCATGTGGCCACACTTGTGCCTGCATCCCAAATGGCACACTATATAGTGCACTGGTCAAAAGTAGTGCACTATATAGGGAATAGGGTGCTGTTTGGGACGGTGTATGTATTCCAGTCGGTGACTAATGCGGGGGAATTCCGGATGAGTCAGAAGCCCGGTACAGTGTCTCGGTGACCAGTACAGCAGCTCTGCGGTGTCACTCTGAGGTGATCATTCACAGCCTATGGTTAGCACTCGGGACACACTGAACTGACCGGCAACTATGGCATTGTTTATAACGTCCCTGAGAGTACAACACTTACAAAGTGATAACAGGGAAGAGTCTGTACTGGGCAATACAAATACAACCTAAACTGATCCAACAGTGGATGAATAAAATGAATAGTCAGATTGACAGGGTGATTTATCCATAATGCTGTTTGAATACATTTACAAAATCAATCAGGGATTACACATAATGATAATAGCTTTTAATGACTATGAACGTTACTCCTAATGCTTAATGACTGTGAACGTTACTAATAATAATAATAATAATATGCCATAGCAGCGCTTTTATCCAAGCGACTACAAGTGATGCAGTGCATACATTTTTGTGTATGGTGGTACCGGGAGTGCAACCCACTACCTTGGCGTTACAAGCGACGTCTTACGCTGAGCTACAGTGAGATAATCTAATGCTTAATGACTGTGAAAGTTAATCATAATGCTTAATGACTGTGAACGTTACTCCTAATGGCTTAATGACTGTGAACGTTACTCATAATGCTTAAGGACTGTGAACGTTAATCCTAATGCTTAATGATGTGAACGTTACTACTAAGGCCTTAATGACCTGTGACAGTTACTCCTAATGCTTAATGGAATGGAACGTTACTCCTAATGCTTAATGACTCTTGAACGTTCACTCCTAATGCTTTAATGACCTGTGAACGTTACTCCTAATGCTTAATGACTGTGAACGTTAATCCTAATGCTTAATGACTGTGAACGTTACTCCTAATGCTTAATGACTGTGAACGTTACTCCTAATGCTTAATGACTGTGAACGTTACTCCTAATGCTTAATGACTGTGAACGTTACTCCTAATGCTTAATGACTGTGAACGTTACTCCTAATGCTTAATGACTGTGAACGTTAATCCTAATGATTAATGACTGTGAACGTTACTCCTAATGCTTAATGACTGTGAACGTTACTCCTAATGCTTAATGACTGTGAACGTTACTCCTAATGCTTAATGACTGTGAACGTTAATCCTAATGCTTAATGACTGTGAACGTTACTCCTAATGCTTAATGACTGTGAACGTTACTCCTAATGCTTAATGACTGCGAACGTTACTCCTAATGCTTAATGACTATGAACGTTACTCATAATGCTTAATGACTGAACGTTAATCCTAATGCTTAATGACTGTGAACGTTACTCCTAATGCTTAATGACTGTGAACGTTACTCCTAATGCTTAATGACTGTGAACGTTACTCCTAATGCTTAATGACTGTGAACGTTACTCCTAATGCTTAATGACTGTGAACGTTACTCCTAATGCTTAATGACTGTGAACGTTACTCCTAATGCTTAATGACTGTGAACGTTAATCCTAATGCTTAATGACTGTGAACGTTACTCCTAATGCTTAATGTCACGAACCGGCTCAAGTTCGTAACAAAATGGAGACACGTGGAGACAAGGAGTACTCAAAGTATATATTTATTAATTAAAGTAAACTAACTGAAATAACAATGGGGTGTGTAATCAGTAATCAGTAGTGTAAGTGAGTGTTTGCTTGCATAAATGTAATATAGAAAAGTGTTGAGAAGTGCCAAAGCAAACAACCCAAAAAGGCCACAAAAATATCACAACCAAAATCAAAGTATCTGCCTGGAGAGAGTCTCCTTAATGAATGTGGAAGAGGTCCATTTATCCTGGGACACACCCGGCCCAGGTGTTTCCCATATAGCTGACGACCCTCCAAACTCCGCCCACCGGCATCCTAATAAGGAAACAAGAGCAAAGAGAGAATACGGCAGACAGAGTGGGAGGGTCGTCACACCCCCCCCCATAAGACCGGGGACCAACAAGGACCCCGGACCAACGTACCAGCCCCTGCGTCCCAAACCGACAATTTGTACATGTTCACCCCTCCACTTGCCCCACCCATCATCCTCCTCTCCAGACCCTAAGCAACCTTTACACAGGAAGCAACCTTTAAGAGGAAAGAAAAACACAAGACTAGGAGGGGACAAACAGGAAAGATAGAACATGACAAAATCAAACACTGGTCGGTCACATCAATATTCATGAACAGGGCGCACTTCACCCTGCCCAACCACCTTTCCAAGGTATGTAACAGTCGCCTGAGCAAACTCACATTTAGCCAAATTTATCGTGAGACGACCCGCAGCCAGACGTTCGAACAAGGCTTGAATACGGGACAGATGTTCCTCCCAAGTATCTTCATATATCACTACATCGTCCAGATAAACAGCGCACCCGGCCAGACCAGAGACAACCCTGTTCATAAGTCGCTGAAAAGTTGCAGGTGCATTACGCAGCCCGAAACTCATAACCGAATACGAGTACAGACCAAAAGGTGTAATAAAGGCAGAGATTTCACATGCCCTACTCGTCAGTGGCACCTGCCAATAGCCCTTTAACAGGTCAAATTTGCTCACAAACTTAGCTGCGCCGACTTGATCAACGCAGTCCTCCATCCGAGGAAGAGGAAATGAATCCGGCTTAGTGACATCGTTTACCTTACGGTAGTCCGTACAAAATCTGTTTGTTCCATCCGATTTACTGACCAAGATACAGGGAGAAGCCCAACTGGAGAAAGAAGGCTCTGCTATTTTACTCTCCAGCATGTACCTGACCTCAGCATCCAGACAACGCAGTTTCTCTGAAGAAACTCTATAGAACCGTTGACGAATGGGGTCAGCATCTCCAATGTCAATATCATGTTCTATTAAGTTTGTACGTGTTGGTGTATCAGAAAACAACCCTGGAAATCTCCGAATCAGACCCACCATCTCTTTCCGCCCATCAACAGGTAGATGAGTAAGAAGACTGTCTAAAATCTCCAGTGTCTCTGAATTCTTCAATCTACCCTGCAGTATGCAATCGTCGGGACCAGAAACATCTTCCTGCTCCTGCACAGACCTAGCATGACCAGAATCCAGGGAATAAACAGTATCAGCCAAAAGAACAGCCTTACCGTCCTCTGTAGACTCCCCCTGTTCAGTCTCAGAGGAACGTGCATAATAGGGTTTTAACAAATTTATATGGCACAGTTGGTGTGCTTTCCTCCGTTCTGGAGTGGCAACTAGATAATTTTGCTCAGTGTACTGGCGCACCACTGTATATGGACCTTGAAACTTGGCTTGAAAAGGAGAACCAACAATTGGCAGCAGAGCCAGAACCTGATCACCTGGACTAAAGTGACGAGGCTCAGCTCGCCGATCATATATGCTCTTCATCCTGTCCTGTGAAGATGATAGCTTCTCTTTAGCCATTTCACCAGCGGCATACAAGCGTCGCCGAAAATCACACACATATGATAACAGGGACTGAGGAGGCTCGGGAGACTTCCAGTCATCCTGGAGAACAGATAAAAGCCCACGCACCTTATGTCCAAACACTAGGTCATTTGGGCTAAAACCTGTGCTCTCCTGTGAAACCTCCCTAGCAGCTAACAGTAACCAAGGCAACCCCTCCTCCCAATCCTTATCCATCTCAGTACAATAAGCTCTCAACAAAGACTTAAGCGTTTGATGGAAACGTTCCAGTGCTCCTTGACTTTGGGCATGATAAGCGCTAGACAAGTTGTGTTTAATATGGAGTTGTTGGAGAACCTGTCCAAAGAGATTAGAGGTGAAATTAGATCCTTGATCACTTTGAATGACCTTAGGGATTCCAAACAGTGAGAAAAACTGAGTCAAAGCTTTTAACACAGACTTAGTCGTGATAGACCGGAGAGGATAGGCAGCAGGAAACCTAGTGGTCTGACACATCACAGTCAACAAATAATTACTACCCTTTCTGGAACGAGGCAGAGGACCAACACAGTCAATAATCAGATACTCAAAAGGTTTACTGAGTACAGGAATAGGGAACAGTGGTACCGGCTTAATAGCTTGATTAGGTTTACCAGTTAATTGACAGGTGTGACAAGTTTTGATGAAATCAGAAACATCCCTCTTTAATCTTGGCCAAAAAAAAAAATCGTAATATGCGATTGTAGGTTTTTCTCACACCCATATGCCCAGCAACGTCGTTGTGAGAAGTTGTCAGCACCAACTCACGAAGCTTAACTGGTACCACAACCTGACTAATCGCCTCCCCCAGAAAACAACTACCATGAGACATCCACTTTCTCATCAGGACCTCCTCTTGGAGAAAATAGCCCTGTGCGACATCTCCCAACTGTTCTACAGGCACAATTTGGTCCCGCAACTCTTCTAATGTAGGGTCAGTCCGTTGCGCCTCGATTAAATCGGAGCGGGATACAGATAACGGGATAACAGGGAAAACAGTAACAGACTTCTTTATGGGATTCTCGTTAGCCAGCTCCGTGACCAGGTCGTCATGGATCATAGAACGCGTCACTGCACACGCAGAAAACACCTCTGGGAAATTCTGCGCACTCTCATCAGGAATCCCTACAATTGACGGCTTAGTGGAAACCACTAAAGATGGAGACACGATAGGCCACACACGCTCCCCAGCCAAGTTATTTCCAAGGATCACGTCAATACCCTCAATAGGCAATGAAGGACGCACCCCCACAACAACCTCACCTTTCACCAATCCACAATCCAACATCAGTTTATGCAATGGAACTGACAGAGTGTTCAAACCTATTCCCCTAATTAGAACACTATTCCCCGAATCAGTCTCCGCAGAGAAGGGTAACACAGATTCCAACACAAATGATTCAGAGGCACCTGTGTCTCTTAGGATCTTTACTGGCACTAGGTTCTTACTTCCTACCATAGACACAAAACCCTCCGTAACGAAAGGTAAATAGTCGGGATCAATATAACCCTTCACCTGGCTCCGGGCATGAGACAATGCGTCATGAGTGAACTGATGTGGAACAGGCGCGGCTAACGCTGCAGGCCTCGATTTACCATAAGCACCTGTACTGAATTTACCCCTAGACCTAAGAATCGGACATTCATTTTTCCAATGACCTAATTCTTGACAGTAGTGACACTCTTGACCAACGTCAGTTTTACCACGGGTATCAGGCTCAACCCTATTTGAATGAAACTCTGCCCGGGAACCGAAGTATCTCGGCGAGCGAGGCCCAAATCTCTGCGAACGCCCCCACTCACTCCGAATACGGGGTTCTGCAAAAACATTTTTGTGAGTCAACACATATTCATCTGCCAAAACCGCAGCTTCAGCAACAGTCTTTATTTTTCGTTCGTTAATGTACGTCGCTATACGATCAGGGAATGTGTCCTTAAATTGTTCTAACATAATCAGATCACACAGCCCTTGGAAAGTCATAACTGCAGAGGCAGAACACCAGCGATTGAACTGTGAAGATAATATTCGCGCAAACTCAACATGAGTCTGCTGATCATCCCTTTTTAAAGTTCTAAATCGTTGGCGGTAAGCCTCAGGGACCAATTCGTAACTCTGTAACACAGCCGTTTTAACCTTCTCATAACTAACACTGTCTGCTACACTAAGAGCTGAATATGCTTCTTGCGCTTTACCAGTCAGCACACACTGCAACATCAAAGTGCGATCAGAATCAGGCCAACTCCTAGCGTCAGCAACACGCTCAAACAACGAAAAGAATGTCTCCGGGTCCTTTTCATTAAACTGGGGCAACAACCGTAAATTCCCAACAATATCAAATGTGTCTGGATTACGACCAAAAGAGGAACGACCCCTAGGTAACTCTGGGTCACCTTCCCAGAGCAAACTCTCCCCTGAGAGCTTTCCTTCCCTAACCAACTCTAGTCGCTCTTGTTGCAGCTTGATTTTAGCACGCTCCATATCCTGTTTAAATTCCAATTCCCTTTCATATTTTACACGATCATGCTCCATTTTAGCTCTCTGTCCATTTCGTTCATGCTCCATTTTAGCTTGTTCATACTCCATTTTAGCTCTTTGTCCATGCTCTAGCTGTAACAGAAGCAGTTCTTTCTGCTGTTCAAAAAGAAGACCACTATGACTAACCGATGGAGCGGTCATTGTAACATATCGGGGAGACAACGTGTCCTCAGCAGAGGCTGCCCCAGTGGTAACATCCAGAATACCACTCTCCATCAAATTGGCCTTCAATATTAACCTAATAGAATTTTTTAGGCGTTTATCACTAATTTCAACCTTGTAGTGTTCAGCAACCTTCAACAGCTGTTCTTTAGTACATAATTCTAACAGTTCTTCTGATGGAAAGCGAATGAACTCATCTACATTAGACGCCATAATCAGGGGGAAAAAAAATATATATATATAGATCATAATAATCTTGCTCAACCCCTCTGCTGAGCACACCAGACACAAGAGAAATGACAATCACACCGAGCACCACAGAAGAGAGCTGGGATATGGAGCTTCCCCAAAACCTACAATAACTCAACCCTAGTCTTCGTGCAGATTCGCGGTGGGTAATTACGCACTGTAGCCCGCTGGCAAGGAATTAAACCCCCCAGCACGCTGGTAGATTTCCCCAAGCCACGGATGTGCCCCCGAGACAACTGCTCAGTCCACTGACACCACACAAAAATAACAAACATTTAACCATGCCCAACGTATCCCAAAACAAAACACGTCACTAAGCCTATCAGGGGAAAAAGCTATAGCTCCGGGTAGCAGATGTCACTACCCTACCCAATCTCCCACTGAGGTACACAGCCGATTGTACTCACCTCCTCAGACCGATGTCCCAACAGCGAGTAGAGCAAGAGTTTCCAGGCTGGGCAGGGACTGGAAACTAACCAATGTACTCTCTCGAACGCAGTACAAAACCCAAAGGCAACCAATACTGGCCTATCAACCTCAAACAAACTAACAAAATTTACAACGAAAGACCCTACAGAATTGGACATTAACTCCACGTTCTCCCAAACACAACCAGTTCAAAATCCCGGACGAGCCCCCACTTGTCACGAACCGGCTCAAGTTCGTAACAAAATGGAGACACGTGGAGACAAGGAGTACTCAAAGTATATATTTATTAATTAAAGTAAACTAACTGAAATAACAATGGGGTGTGTAATCAGTAGTGTAAGTGAGTGTTTGCTTGCATAAATGTAATATAGAAAAGTGTTGAGAAGTGCCAAAGCAAACAACCCAAAAAGGCCACAAAAATATCACAACCAAAATCAAAGTATCTGCCTGGAGAGAGTCTCCTTAATGAATGTGGAAGAGGTCCATTTATCCTGGGACACACCCGGCCCAGGTGTTTCCCATATAGCTGACGACCCTCCAAACTCCGCCCACCGGCATCCTAATAAGGAAACAAGAGCAAAGAGAGAATACGGCAGACAGAGTGGGAGGGTCGTCACATTAATGACTGTGAACGTTACTCCTAATGCTTAATGACTGTGAACGTTACTCCTAATGCTTAATGACTGTGAACGTTAATCCTAATGCTTAATGACTGTGAACGTTACTCCTAATGCTTAATGACTGTGAACGTTAATCCTAATGCTTAATGACTGTGAACGTTACTCCTAATGGACTTACTCCTAATGCTTAATGACTGTGAACGTTACTCCTAATGCTTAATGACTGTGAACGTTACTCCTAATGCTTAATGACTGTGAACGTTAATCCTAATGCTTAATGACTGTGAACGTTACTCCTAATGCTTAATGACTGTGAACGTTAATCCTAATGCTTAATGACTGTGAACGTTACTCCTAATGCTTAATGACTGTGAACGTTACTCCTAATGCTTAATGACTGTGAACGTTACTCCTAATGCTTAATGACTGTGAACGTTACTCCTAACGCTTAATGACTGTGAACGTTACTCCTAATGCTTAATGACTGTGAACGTTTACTCCTAATGCTTAATGACTGTGAACGTTACTCCTAATGCTTAATGACTGTGAACGTTACTCCTAATGCTTAATGACTGTGAACGTTACTCCTAACGTTTAATGACTGTGAACGTTACTCCTAATGCTTAATGACTGTGAACGTTAATCCTAATGCTTAATGACTGTGAACGTTACTCCTAATGCTTAATGACTGTGAACGTTACTCCTAATGCTTAATGACTGTGAACGTAACTCCTAATGCTTAATGACTGTGAACGTTACTCCTAATGCTTAATGACTGTGAACGTTACTCCTAATGCTTAATGACTGTGAACGTTAATCCTAATGCTTAATGACTGTGAACGTTACTCCTAATGCTTAATGACTGTGAACGTTAATCCTAATGCTTAATGACTGTGAACGTTACTTCTAACGTTTAATGACTGTGACTGAGACTGTCCAATAAACAGTGGAACTAATAATCTTGGCCTGAAGCCTTCAGTACACTTTCTTACCATCTTACAGTTCGGTTACTCCTTACAGTACATATTTATTAAAAACAGGTCATTAAAATGAGTAATATCTACCTGTAAGAAACCCAGGAGGATTTTGTTAGACTAGACTGGAGGGGGATCTTCTCCCCCCTGCAGTGACAGGCTCTCTCCGCATCCCAAATGGCACCCTATTCCCTACAGTGACAGGGAGGACTGGCTCTGTCCGCATCCCAAATGGCACCCTATTCCCTGCATAGTGCACTTCTTTTGACCAGGGCTCTATATTCCCTGTATAGTGCACTTCAAATAGTGTTCAAAATAAGTGCACTATGCAGGCAATAGGGTGCCATTTGGGGTGCAGGCTCTACCTCTGAGACGTTGGAGGATGTTTTCCCACGCCGTGATTCAACATGCCTTTTGTCACACTGACTTTTACACCTGACAGACGTTGTGTTGTGTGTCACCATTCATGGGAAAATTCACGCTGCCGTCGGCAACCAATAAAGAGGCTGTATCACGTACAACCACTTTTAGTGGGAACCAGATTTGCTTTCTTTCTTCTCATGTCATTATAAAGGTGGAGCTCGTAATGGGGTTTATGGGACTGCAGTGATGTTGGCAATCCATTGTTTTGGACCATTATAAAATACTGTTCAGTTAGCCAGTGATATTACAGTTCAGTTCACACAGACACAACAACATGCAGGTCAGTAGAGCTTAAAGATCATGTAATAAATCAAGCATGCACTTTCCACATAAACTTTGTAAATATGAAATGTTCATAAAAATGTAACTGCAAATTCAGTATTTGACCCAGTTTAGTTTACTCAAATCTGCGCTGTTTGAAAAATAAAGTAATTGCTCACGCAACAATGTGGTTTTGCATGATTTGAAGAGGCGGTATTTCAGTAGTCAAATGTTTTTTTGGAGTAAGTGTTTTATTTTTTTCCAATATACAGTACCGGTCAAAAGTTTTAGAACACCTACTCATTCAAGGGTTTTTCTTTATTTTTACTATTTTCTACATTGTAGGATAATAGTGAAGACATCAAAACCATGAAATAACACATATGGAATCATGTAGTAACCAAAAAAGTGTTAAACAAATCAAAATAGATGTTATATTTCAGATTCTTCAAATAGCCACCCTTTGCCTTGATGACAGCTTTGCACACTCTTGGCATTCTCTCAACCAGCTTCACCTGGAATGCTTTTCCAACAGTCTTGAAGGAGTTCCCACATATGCTGAGCACTTGTTGGCTGCTTTTCCTTCACTCCGCGGACCGACTCATCCCAAACCATCTCAATTTGGTTGAGGTCGGGGGATTGTGGAGGCCAGGTCATCTGATGCAGCACTCCATCACTCTCCTTCTTGGTCAAATAGCCCTTACACAGCCTGGCGGTGTGTTGGGTCATTGTCCTGTTGAAAAACAAATGATAGTCCCACTAAGCCCAAACCAGATGGGATGGAGTATCGCTGCAGAATGCTGTGGTAGCCATGCTGGTTAAGTGTGCCTTGAATTCTAAATAAATCACAGACAGTGTCACCAGCAAAGCACCCCCACACCATAACACCTCCTCCTCCATGCTTCACGGTGGGAAATACACATGCGGAGATCATCCGTTCACCCACACCGCGTCTCACAAAGACACGGCGGTTTGATCCAAAAATCTCCAATTTGGACTTCAGACCAAAGGACAAATTTCCACCAGTCTAATGTCCATTGCTCGTGTTTCTTGGCCCAAGCAGGTCTCTTCTTATTATTGGTGTCCTTTAGTAGTGGTTTCTTTGCAGCAATTCGACCATGAAGGCCTGATTCACACAGTCCACTCTGAACAGTTGATGTTGAGATGTGTCTGTTACTTTAACTCTGTGAAGCATTTCTTTGGGCTGCAAAGAACTTATCTTTTGCAGCAGAGGTACACTATCGGTCAAAAGTTTTAGAACACCTACTCATTCAAGGGTTTTTCTTTATTTTAACTATTTTCAACATTGTAATAGTGAAGACATCGAAACTATGAAATAACACATATGGAATCATGTAGTAACCAAAAAAGTGTTAAACACATCAACATATATTTTACATTTGAGATTCTTCAAATAGCCACCCTTCTGCTGCAGAGGAGAAGTTCATTAGAGTTACCAGCCTCAGAAACTGCAGCCCAGAGTTCAAGTAACAGACACATCTCAACATCAACTTTTCAGAGTGGACTGTGTGAATCAGGCCTTCATGGTCGAATTGCTGCAAAGAAACCACTACTAAAGGACACCAATAAGAAGAAGAGACTTGCTTTGTCCAAGAAACAGGAGCAATGGACATTAGACCTGTGGACACTTTTCCTTTGGAGATTTTTTGGTTCCAACCGCCGTGTCTTTGTGAGACGCGGTGTGGGTGAACGGATGATCTCCGCATGTGTATTTCCCACCTTAAAGCATGGAGGAGAAGGTGTTATGGTGTGGGGGTGCTCATGAAGCTGATTGAGAGAATGCAAAGCTGTCATCAAGGCAAAGGGTGGCCACCTTTAAGAATCTAAAATATAAAATATATTTTGATTTGTGTAACACTTTTTTTGGTTACAACATGATTCCATATGTGTTATTTCATATATTTAATGTCTTCACTATTATTCCACAATGTAGAAAATAGTAAAAAATAAAGAAAAACCCTTGAATGAGTAGGTGTTCTAAAACCTTTGACCGGTAGTGTATATTTTCTAGTTTTTTCTACAACAAGCTACGCTAACATGGACAGTAAGGACACTGAGATGCGAGGAGCATTTCACAGCTTTATGGATATCGATTTATATGCAGATTGTTATAGAGTTTTCCACAATAGCCTACAAACAATGGAGGCTAACTGAATGGAGAGAAACATTTGAAAGCTTTGTGTATATGGATATGGTGTATATTTGACACTTTGTGTATATGGATATAGTATATATTTGGCAGCTTTGTGTATATGGATTCCCCAGCATGACACAGGGATTAAATGATCATACTGATATAAAACAGTGGATTACAGTGCTGTTTTCCTGTTCTGGTTTAAACTAGTTTTACTGGATAGTGTGGTTATTCTTCTGCAGGGTATTAAATCCCTTAATGGATGGCATCCCAAATGGCACCCTATTTCCTATTTAGTGCACTACTTTTGACCAGGGCCCGTAGAGAATAGGGTGCAATTTGGGACGTTACCAGAAAAGTATAGTAAACATAATCAAAGCTTTTCCACTAACCAGTCACATGACATACATCTAAAGACTCTCACAAACCATCCATCACAAATAATCCAGTTAAAACCTATATGTCTTTTCTTTTGATGTTAGTCAACAACTCATGGTTATATGCTCATGGCAAATACTGTCAACATAAAATGAAATTATCATTTCATCTAAACACTGACTTTACTTGATGCAGTGAAAAATATGTGCCATTAAAACATAGTTTAATACCAATAACGTATTATATGAAAAGTCATCCTAGTTGAATAATTGGTTGGTCAATTAGCAGGTGTTTGTAACTATCTGCATATCTGTGTTGGTGCAGTACATTACGTTTCTGATTGAGGATGGGGTCAGTTTAAAATAACTTTCTGCTGCCTTGGAAGCTGGAGAAGAGAAGCCATGGTGTGTTTGTTTAGGGTGGGGGATGAGCGCTGGGTATCGGAACGTGGGAGGGGATTTTTTTTCTCCCATATGTCACTTTTGGTAACACTTTATTTTAAGGTGTCCTTATAACAGTGTCATTACATGTTGTAATTACACTGTAACAAGTATTGTACAACTGATAGTTACAATGTAATAACATTACATTGATTTCACACAGTCCCCTCTGAACAATTGATGTTGAGATGTGTTTGTGACTTGAACTCTGTGAAGCATTTATTTGGGCTGCAATTTCTGAGGCTGGTAACTCCAATGACCTTATCCTCTGCAGCAGAGGTAACTCTAGGTTTTCCATTCCTGTGGCGGTCCTCATGAGAGACAGTTTCATCATAGCGCTTCATGGTTTTTGCGACTGCACTTGAAGAAACTTTCAAAGTTCTTGAAATGTTCCATATTGACTGACCTTAATGTCTTAAAGTAATGATGGACTGTCGTTTCTCTTTGCTTATTTGAGCTGTTCTTGCCATAATATGGACTTGGTATTTTACCAAATAGGGCTATCTTCTGTATACCCCCCTACCTTGTCACAACACAGCTGATTGGCTCAAACGTATTAAGAAGGAAAGAAAGCACACCTGTTAATTGAAATGCATTCCAGGTGACTACCTCATGAAGCTGGTTGAGAGAATGCCAAGAGTGAGCAAAGCTGTCATCAAGGCAAAGGGTGGCTATTTGAAGAATCTCAAATATATTTTCATTTGTTTAACACTTTTTTGTGGTTACTACATGATTCCATTTGTGTTATTTCATAGTTCATAGTTTTGATGTCTTCACTATTATTCTACAATGTAGAAAATAGTAAAAAGAAAAGAAAAACCCTGGAATGAGTAGGCGTGTCCAAACTTTTGACTGGCACTGTAAGTATTCAGACCCTTTGCTATGAGACTCGAAATTGAGCTCAGGTGCACCCAGTGTCAATTGATCATCTTTGAGATGTTTCTACAACTTGATTGGAGTCCACCTGTGGTAAATTCAATTGATTGTACATGATTTGGAAAGGCACACACCTGTCTAAGGTCCCACAGTTGACAGTGCATGTCAGAGCAAAAAACAAAGCCATGAGGTCGAAGGAATTGTCCGTAGAGCTCAGAGACAGGATTATGTTGAGGCATAGATCTGGGGAAGGTTACCAAAAACATTCTGCAGCATTGAAGGTCCCCAAGAACACAGAGGCCTCCATCATTCTTAAATGGAAGAAGTTTGGAACCACCAACGCTCTTCCTAGAGCTGGCTCCCCGGCCAAACTGAACAATCGGGGGAGAAGGGCCTTGGTCAGGGAGGTGACCAAGAACCCGATGGTCACTCTGACAGAGCTCCAGAGTTCCTCTGTGGAGATGGGAGAACCTTCCAGAAGAGAACCATCTCTGCAGCACTCCACCAATCAGGCCTTTATGGTAGAGTGGCCAGACAGAAGCCACTCTTCAGTAAAAGGCACATGAAAGCCCGTTTGGAGTTTGCTAAAAGGCACCTAAAGACTCACAGACCATGAGAAACAAGATTATCTGGTCTGATGAAACCAAGATTGAAGTCTTTGGCCTGAATGCCAAGCATCACGTCTGAAGGAAACCTGGCACCATCCCTACGGTGAAGCATGGTGGTGGCAGCATCATGCTGTGGGGATGTTTTTCAGTTGCAGGGACTGAGACACTAGTCAGGATCAAGGCAAAGATGAACGCAGCAAAGTACAGAGAGATCCTTGATGAAAACCTGCTCCAGAGCGCTCAGGACCTCAGACTGGGGTTAAGGTTCACCTTCCAACAGAACAATGACCCTAAGCACATAACCAAGACAACACAGGAGTGGCTTCAGGACAAGTCTCTGAATATCCTTGAGTGGCCCAGCCAGAGCCCGGACTTGAACCCGATCTAACATCTCGGGAGAGACCTGAAAATAGCTGTGCAGCGACGCTCCCCATCCAAGCTGACAGAGCTTGAGAGGATCTGCAGAGAAGAATTGGGAGAAACACCCCAAATTCAGGTGTGCCAAGCTTGTAGCATCATACCCAAGAAGACTCAAGGCTGTAATCGCTGCCAAAGGCGCTTCAACAATGTACTGAGTAAAGGGTCTGAATACTTGCAAGCTTGTAAATTTGCAAGAATTTCTAAAAGCCAGTTTTTGCTTCGTCATTATGGGGTATTGTGTGTAGATTGATGCAAGAAAAATAAAATGTAATCAATTTTAGAATAAGATTGTAACGTCACAAAATGTGTCAAGGGGTCTGAATACTTTCCGAATGCACTGTATATAGGCCAGTACTGATGTCTTGAACAAGCAGAATTCTGCAGACAGGGGGAAATGGAATTGGGCCCTGGTCTGCTGATTAGTTGAGGAACATGAGGTCAGCTCAACTGTGATCAGCCAGGTGTAGATAATTTGACTAGATGGCAATTGCCATACAAACTCATGTGTAACAAGTTCTGAAGGTGAGCAGCTTATCAGCAGAATAGTGTGGCCATCCCTGTGAGACATTCATGGAAGACTTCACTTCAACAACATCCCAGTAGATGAAGATAGACGTTATTATGGTAAATTGACTACTTACATTGGAACAAAGAGTCTATTCATACATGTATGTTAAATACTGTGGGATATTGAGTATGCTTTCAAAACTAACAGCAGTTTCAAGCAGCAAACCGAACCCCCTGGAGTCGATTGACGCATCCCAGCTCTGCAGATTTTGCTGCAAAGAGACAGAATCATTTGATCATTTGTTTTGGTACTGTCCATATGTAGCTTGTTCTTGGTCGCAGGTCCAGGAATGGTTGAAGAAGTGCAACATTTACCTGGAGCTAACTCTGCAGATAGCACTACTGGGTGATTTGAAAAGTCATAGTCAATAGATCAAAAATATAATGATACTTTTAGCAAAAAAATGACATTTAATTTACAATCTGTAGAAACTATGAGAATAGAAAGGTGCAGAACTTTTGTGAAAGATGAACAATATATGGCAAATATAAATAAATACTGGATGGTGTTAAGAGATAGATGGGAGGGGCTGAGTGGAGCTGAAGGGTGGGACTAAAAACAACAAGATAACTAATGTCAAATATACTGTGTCCGTAAAATGTATATAGGTTCAGAACTTTTGTGAAACAGCACAGTTAAAAAAATATGGCAAAATAGAAATCAAACTGGCTGGGATTCAGAGGTAGATGGGAGGGGTTGATGGTAGCTGAAGGATGGGGTTAAAAACAAACAAAAGATAACTATTGTAAAATACGTTGTGTCCATAAAATTTATATAGTATGTATAAACTGGAAGTAGAAGCCTAAGTGTTGTTGTCCATTAATGTACAAAGCAAGAAGGCAGTAACTGCCGTCTAGGCTCGAAGGTCATATCAGAGGTCAGGGTCAATATGAATAAAACAATTATCCACATCTCCAATTATCCACATCTCCAATTATCCACATCTCCAATTATCCACATCTCCAATTATCCACATCTCCAATGATTCAATTCATTTGGAAGGATAATAAAAAAACGTTGAAGTCATTTTTTTCTGAGTTTCACTGAGCAGCTTGGTTGGGCCTTCCTCTTGGCAGGTCTCTATAGGTGAGCAGGGGATTCTCTATACCACATACGAATGCCCATGTGGAGCTCATCAGTGCAGCCATGCAGCCTAATTTGGTGGTTCACTATCGGCCATACGGATGTGGAATGCGAGTGGAGGGAAGCCAGCCATGCCCAACCAGGTGCAGTCAGTGGAGGACCTGTACCTGGCCGAAGACTACAACCCTCTGTCCCGAGAGCCCACAGAGGATCTTCAGTGGAGGACCTGTACCCGGCCGAAGACTACAACCCTCTGTCCCGAGAGCCCACAGAGGATCTTCAGAGGAGGACCTGTACCTGGCCGAAGACTACAACCCTCTGTCCCGAGAGCCCACAGAGGAGGACCTGTACCTGGCCGAAGACTACAACCCTCTGTCCCGAGAGCCCACAGAGGATCTTCAGAGGAGGACCTGTACCTGGCCGAAGACTACAACCCTCTGTCCCGAGAGCCCACAGAGGATCTTCAGTGGAGGACCTGTACCTGGCCGAAGACTACAACCCTCTGTCCAGAGAGCCCACAGAGGAGGACCTGTACCTGGCCGAAGACTACAACCCTCTGTCCCGAGAGCCCACAGAGGATCTTCAGTGGAGGACCTGTACCTGGCCGAAGACTACAACCCTCTGTCCCGAGAGCCCACAGAGGATCTTCAGTGGCTAAGGAACCGTCTCTGGGGCAGGTTCAGTGGAATGGCATGTCTCCTTGAACCTGAGCCAGAACAACCGCTACCCTCCCTGTTATTCCTGTCTGTACCGGACGCTGTTAAAAAACAAGGGCCCCTGGGGTATGCAGGCATCCTGGCTGGCGTGGCGCTGTCGCTGGAGCAGCAGGAAGCTACACGGCAGGCAACAGATGGACAGCACACCAACCCCATCTGGCACAACATGAAGAGAGGGAGGCTGACGGCCGACAATTATGGAGCAGTGGTTAGGGCCAAGTGGGTTACTCCGTAGCTGTTAAAAAGGGTCCTCAGATCACAGTCGTTGGATGGGGTGTTGTCTGTAAAGTGGGCCACAGATAATGAAGAGGAGGGCATCAAGGAATTCAAAATGGCTACAGGGATGGATGTGCAGGAGTCAGGGCTTTGGGTCACTGGGTCTGGGATCCTGGGTGCAGGAGTCAGGGCTTTGGGTCACGGGGTCTGGGATCCTGGGTGCAGGAGTCAGGGCTTTGGGTCACTGGGTCTGGGATCCTGGGTGCAGGAGTCAGGGCTTTGGGTCACTGGGTCTGGGATCCTGGGTGCCTCACCGGATGGTCTGGTGGGCACCACAGCAGTGGTGGAGGTCAAGTGTCCCTATGGTGCAAGGGACCTTACCAATGAAGAGGCAGTGAAGTCGAAAGATTTCTATATCAAGGAGGGAGGATCTTACAGCCTCCGTGAAGCACGTCCTTACTGGCACCAGGTCCAAGGTCAGCTGCACATCACTGGAAGGGACACCTGCTTCTTCGTTGTGCGGACCACCAAAGCCTCCATCCCCGTCCAGCGTGACGACCTCTGACCTCTGGCAGACTCATATTGGTCCTCCTGTCAGTACCTGTTTTCAGGGAAGACAATGGTCCCAAAATATTCCACATAGTTCATACACACACCAGGCTCCCAGAATAGGTTATATTACAGACAAGTTTTGCTCAAAGCAGCCAACTAAAGTAATGTAGATAACGTAAGTTCAATCACAAAGGCTGGTCTGAGTGCATGTCCTCAGTTCCATTTAGTAGTTGTCACGATCGTTGTAAGAACCGGACCAAGGCGCAGCGTGATAGGCGTACATCTTTTAATGAGTACTTTAACAATAACAACAAAACGATACGTGAAGTCCAAAGGTTAAACACCACAAACCTATACAGATCAAGATCCCACAATTAACTGTGCCAAACAGGCTGCCTAAGTATGGTTCCCAATCAGAGACAACGAGAATCAGCTGCCTCTGATTGGGAACCACCCTGGCCAACATAGATCCACACGATATAGAACATAAACCTAGAAAACTAAATATAGAAACTAACACCCTGGCTCAACATTAAAGAGTCCCCAGAGCCAGGGCGGGACAGTAGTACAACCCAATTCACATTGCATTTTATCATGGGCACAGTGAGAAGTTCTATCTGAATGACTATCTCATAATTTTCACCATAACTGTTCATTTGTATTATATATACAGTACCAGTCAAAGTTTGGACACACCTACTCATTCAAGGGTTTTCTTTATTTTTACTATTTTCTACAATGTAGAATAGGAGAGTGATGGAGTGCTGCATCGGATGACCTGGCCACCACGATCACCCGACCTCAACCCAATTGAGTCGGACCGCAGAGTGACGGAAAAGCAGCCAAAAAGTGCTCAGCATATGTGGGAACTCCTTCAAGACTGTTGGAAAAGCATTCCAGGTGAAGCTGGTTGAGAGAATGCCAAGAGTGTGCAAAGCTGTCATCAAGGCAAAGGGTGGCTACTTTGAAGAATCTCAATTTGTTTAACACTTTTTTGGTTACTACATGATTTCATATGTGTTATTTCATAGTTTGATGTCTTCACTTTTATTCTACAAGGTAGAAAATACTGTAGTAACAATAAAGAAAAACCCTTGAATGAGTAGGTGTGTCCAAACATTTGACTGGTACTGTACATATACATAAACATATGTATATGTGTGTAATTATACCCCTTTTTCTCCCCAATTTCGTGATATCCAGAGAGGCGAAGGTCGAGTCATGCATCCTCCGAAACATGACCCGCCAAGCCGTGCTTCTTAACACCCGCTCCCTTAACCCGGAAGCTGCACCAATGTGTCGGAAACACTGTTCAACTGACGATAGAAGTCAGCTTGCAGGCGCCTGGCCCGCCACAAGGAGTCGCTAGAGTGCGATGAGCCAAGTAAAGCTCCCCCGGCCAAACCCTCCCCTAACAACACCCTATGGGACTACCAGTCCTCCTCTCCTTAGCTGCTGTTGCTATCCAGGTCAAATGCGGCATTAAATTATTTACAATTTTAATATTTTTTTCCATAGCTTGTCCTGGCCTGGGCATCGACTGACTCCAGATCTCTGTAATTTCAGACTGCAATTACCACATGTTGTCAGTACAGTGTAACTATGAATTGTTACAATTAATTACAATACTTGTTAGTGTAATTACATATTACACTGTAATATGGACCACAATGAAGTGTCATCTCTCGCTCTCTTTATCTATCTATACAGTATTTGGACCCCTTTTTCCACAATTTGTTACGTTACAGCCTTATTTTTTTCCCCTCATCATACACACAATACCCCATAAATGACAAAGGAAAAACAGGTTTTTAGAAATTCCTGCAAATGTACAAGCTTGCACACCAATTTCCAGAAGAATACATTTCAAATGTAATTTATGTGTGTGTATATTTACATTGTTATAATGATGTGCAAATTGTTAAAGTACAAATGGGAAAATAAATAAACATAAATATGGGATGGATTTACAATGGTGTTTGTTCTTCACTGGTTGTCCTTTTCTTGTGGCAACAGGACACAAATCTTGCTGCTGTGATGGCACACTGGGGTTTTTCACCCAATAGATATGGGAGTTTATCAAAATTGGATTTGTTTTCTAATTCTTTGTGGGTCTGTGTAATCTGAGGGAAATATGTGTCTCTAATATGTTCATACATTTGTCAGTTTCCACCTCAAATCAAATCAAACTTATTGGTCACATGCAGATGTTATTGCGAGTGTAGCAAAATGCTTGTGCTTCTAGTTCCGACAGTGCAGCAATATCTAGCAAGTAATATCTAACAGATACACAACAAAAACCTAATACACACAAATCTAAGTAAAGGAATAAGAATATATAAATATATGGATGAGCAATGTCATTATCAGAGTAGCATAGGCTAAGATGCAATATATAGTATAGAATACAGTATACACATATGAGATGGGTAATGCAAGATATGTAAACAATATTAATGTGGCATTATTAAAGTGTTCCATTTATTAAAGTGGCCAGTGATTTTCAAGTCTGTATGTAGGCAGCAGCCTCTCTGTCCTAGTGATGGCTGTTTAACAGTCTGATGGCCTTGAGATAGAAGCTGTTTTTCAGTCTCTCGGTCCCAGCTTTGATGCACCTGTACTGTCGTCGCCTTCTGGATGATAGCGGGGTGAACAGGCAGTGGCTCGGGTGGTATTTGTCCTTGATTATCTTTTTGGCCTTCTTGTGACATCGGGTGCTGTAGGTGTCCTGGAGGGCAGGTAGTGTGCCCCCGGTAATGCGTTCGGCAGACCGCACCACCCTCTGGAGAGCCCTGCGGTTGTTGGTGGTGCAGTTGCTGTACCAGGCGGTGATACAGCCCGACAGGATGCTCTCAATTGTGCATCTGGAAACGTTTGTGAGGGTTTTAGGTGACAAGTCAAATTTCTTCAGCCTCGGAACTTGAAGAGACGCTGTTGCGCCTTCTTCACCACACTGTCTGCGTGGGTGGACCATTTCAGTTTGTCAGTGATATGTACGCCGATGAACTTAAAACTTTCCACCTTCTCATTTACATTTACATTTTAGTTATTTAGCAGACGCTCTTATCCAGAGTGACTTACATCCACTGCTGTCCCGTCGATGTGGATAGGGGGGTACTTCCACCGCTGTTTCCTGAAGTCCACGATAATCTCCTTTGTTTTTTGACGTTGAGTGAGAGATTATTTTCCTGACACCACACTCCGAGAGCCCTCACCTCCTCCCTGTAGGCTGTCTCATCGTTGTTGATAATCAAGACCACTACTGTTGTGTCGTCTGCAAACTTGATGATTGAGTTGGAGGCGTGCATGGCTACGCAGTAATGGGTGAACAGGGAGTACAGGAGGGGGCTGAGCACACACCCTTGTGGGGCCCCGGTGTTGAGGATCAGCGAAGTGGAGATGTTGTTTCCTACCTTCACCACCTGGGGGCGGCCTGTCAGGAAGTCCAGGACCCAATTGCACAGGGCGGGGTTGAGACCCAGGGCCTCAAGCTTGATGATGAGCTTGGAGGGTACTATGGTGTTGAATACTGAGCTATAGTCAATGAACAGCATTCTTACATAGGTATTCCTCTTGTCCAGATGGGATAGGGCAGTGTGCAGAGTGATGGCGATTGCATCGTCTGTGGACCTATTGGGGCGGTATGCAAATTGAAGTGGGTCTAGGGTGACAGGTAAGGTGGAGGTGATATGATCCTTGACTAGTCTCTCAAAGCACTTCATGATGACAGAAGTGAGTGCTATGGGGCGATAGTCATTTAGTTCAGTTACCTTTGCATTCTTGGGTACAGGAACAATGGTGGCCATCTTGAAGCAAGTGGGGACAGCAGACTGGGATAGGGAGGGATTGAATATGTCCATGAACACTCCAGCCAGCTGGTCTGCGCATGCTCTGAGGACGCGGCTAAGGATACCGTCTGGGCCAACAGCCTTGCGAGGGTTAACACGTTTAAATGTCTTACTCACGTCGGCCACGGAGCGGGCAAAGAACTTGTTTAGCTTGTCCGGAAGCGAGACGTCGGTGTCTGCGACGGAGCTGGTTTTCCTATTGTAGTCCGTGATTGTCTGTAGACCCTGCCACATACGTCTTGTGTCTGAGCCGTTGAATTGCGACTCCACTTTGTCTCGATATTGACGTTTTGCCTGTTTGATTGCCTTGCGGAGGGAAAGACCACTCTGTTTGTATTCTGCCATATTCCCAGTCACCTTGCCATGGTTAAATGCGGTGGTTCGTGCTTTCAGTTTTTTTGTGAATGCTGCCATCTATCCACGGTTTCTGGTTAGGGTAGGCTTTAATAGTCACAGTGGGTACGACATCTCCTATACACTTCCTTATAAACCCAATCAGTGTATACGTCTATATTATTCTCAGAGGCTACCCGGAACATATCCCAGTCCGCGTGATCAAAACAATCTTGAAGCGTGGATTCCGATTGGTCAGACCAGCGTTGAATAGTCCTAAGCACGGGTGCTTCCTGTTTCAGTTTCTGCCATTAGGAAGGGAGGAGCAAAAATGGAGTCGTGGTCAGATTTGCCGAAAGGAGGGCGGGGGAAGGCCTTGTATGCATAGCGGAAAGGAGTGTAACAAAGGTCCAGCGTTTTTCCAGCGCTACAGTCAATATGCTGATAGAATTTAGGTTGCCTTTTTCTCAAATTAAAATCCCCTGCTACAATAAATGCAGCCTCAGGATATGTGGTTTCCAGTTTGCATAAGGTCCAGTGAAGTTCTTTGAGGGCCGTCGTGGTATCGGCTTGAGGGGGATATACACGGCCGTGACTATAACCAAAGAGAATTCTCTTGGGAGATAATACGGTCGGCATTTGATTGAGAGGAATTCTAGATGTAGTATGAAAAACTAAATAATGTATGCACTCACTAACTGTAAGTCGCTCTGGATAAGAGCGTCTGCTAAATGACTAAATGACTCAAATGTAAAATGTAGATCAGGTGAACAAAATAACTTGCCCGACTTCTCTTGAGAGCCAGGTCTGTCTACAGCGGCCTTTCTCAATAGCAAGGCTATGCTCGCTGAGTCTGTACATAGTCAAAGCTTTCCTTAATTTTGGGTCAGTCACAGTGGTCAGGTATTCTGTCTGTTTAATTGCCTTGCGTCAATTGTGTTGCTGTCCTGGGGCTCTGTGGGGTCTGTTTATGTTCGTGAACAGAGCCCCAGGACCAGCTCGCTTAGGGGACTCTTCTCCAGGTTCATCTCTCTGTAGGTGATGACTTTGTTATGGAAGGTTTGGGAATTTAACAGCTCTTTACTGGATTTTGATAATTAGCGGGTATCAGCCTAATTTTGCTCTGCATGCATTACTTGGTGTTTTACGTTGTACTCAGAGGACATTTTTGCATGCAGAGTCTCAATTTGGTGTTTGTCATATTTTGTGAATTCTTGGTTGTTGAGCAGACCCCAGACATCAAAGGGAAATTAGTTCTATAACTGATTCAACTATTTTCTGGTATGTCAAATTTTATGTTCCTTTTGATGGAATAGAAGGCCCTTCTTGCCTTGTCTCTCAGATTGTTCACAGCTTTGTGGAAGTTACCTGTGGCGCTGATGTTTAGGCCGAGGTATGTATCGTTTTTTGTGTGCTCTAGGGCAGCAGTGTCTAGATGGAATTTGTATTTGTGGTCCTGGCAACTGGACCTTTTTTGGAACACCATTATTTTTGTTTTACTGAGATTTATGGTCAGGGCCCAGGTCTCTCCAGAGAGGTCTGTGCAGATCTAGATGCTGCTGTAGGCCCTCCTTGTTTGGGGACAGAAGCGCCAGATCGTCAGCAAACAGTAGACATTTGACTTCAGATTCTAGTAGGGTGAGGCCAGGTGCTGCAGACTGTTCTAGTGCCCTCGCCAATTCGTTGATATATATGTTGAAGAGGGTGGGGCTCAAGCTGCATCCCTGCCTCACCCCCCGGCCCTGTGGAAAGAAATGTGTTCATGGATTTTATCATGTCGTATGTTTTTCCCCCAACACCGTTTCAATCAATTTGTATAGCAGACCCTCATGCCAAATTGAGTCAAAAGCTTTTTTGATATCAACAAAGCATGAGAAGATTTTGCCTTTGTTTTGGTTTGTTTGTTTGTCAATGAGGGGGTGCAGTGTGAATACATGGTCTGTTGTATGGTAATTTGGTAAAAAGCCAATTTGACATTTGCTTAGTATATTGTTTTCACGGAGGAAGTGTACGAGTCTACTGTTAATGATAATGCAGAGGATTTTCCCAAGGTTGCTTTTGATGCATATCCCACGGTAGTTATTGGGGTCAAATCTGTCTCCACTTTGTGGATTGGGGTGATCATTCCTTGGTTCCAAATAGTGGGGAAGATGCCAGAGCTGAGGATGATGTTAAAGAGTTTAAGTATTTACAATTGGAATTTGTGGTCTGTATATTTTATCATTTCATTTAGGATACCATCAAATTCTCTCTCTCTCTCTCTCTCTCTCTCTCTCTCTCTCTCTCTCTCTCTCTCTCTCTCTCTCTCTCTCTCTCTCTCTTTATTAGAGGGACAACAGTCCATCTCATCTCTCCAGTGTTCCCTGGATACACAAGATCTATTTATTATCTTCCACTACCCCCTCTGTGACCCTGCCCTTTATTTTAGCCTGCTGATTCACTCTCCATTCATCTCCTAAAACCGCAAAACGCCTCTTGGTTTACAGCCTCAAACTATTTGGGTGAGAGGGAGAGAGAGAGAGAGGGAGAGAGAGAGAGAGAGAGAGAGAGTGTGATAGTGAGAAGATAGTGTTTGCACAAGCCAAGGATGTGGTTGGTGTGTTGGTGTTGGACTAAAAGCAAAATGTTTATGTTACTAGACTAGTCTGTATGTCTGGCCACGCTTTGTTTCTATGATCCCAGGTAATACACTGATGGGGGACACCAAGGTAATACACTGATGGAGGACACCAAGGTAATACACTGATGGAGGACACCAAGGTAATACACTGATGGGGGACACCAAGGTAATACACTGATGGAGGACACCAAGGTAATACACTGATGGGGACACCAAGGTAATACACTGATGGAGGACACCAAGGTAATACACTGATGGAGGACACCAAGGTAATACACTGATGGGGGACACCAAGGTAATACACTGATGGGGACACCAAGGTAATACACTGATGGAGGACACCAAGGTAATACACTGATGGGGGACACCAAGGTAATACACTGATGGGGGACACCAAGGTAATACACTGATGGGGACACCAAGGTAATACACTGATGGAGGACACCAAGGTAATACACTGATGGAGGACACCAAGGTAATACACTGATGGGGGACACCAAGGTAATACACTGATGGAGGACACCAAGGTAATACACTGATGGGGACACCAAGGTAATACACTGATGGAGGACACCAAGGTAATACACTGATGGAGGACACCAAGGTAATACACTGATGGGGACACCAAGGTAATACACTGATGGGGGACACCAAGGTAATACACTGATGGGGACACCAAGGTAATACACTGATGGGGACACTAAGGTAATACACTGATGGAGGACACCAAGGTAATACACTGATGGGGGACACCAAGGTAATACACTGATGGGGGACACCAAGGTAATACACTGATGGGGACACCAAGGTAATACACTGATGGAGGACACCAAGGTAATACACTGATGGAGAACACCAAGGTAATACACTGATGGGGACACCAAGGTAATAGACTGATGGAGGACACCAAGGTAATACACTGATGGGGACACCAAGGTAATACACTGATGGGGGACACCAAGGTAATACACTGATGGGGACACCAAGGTAATACACTGATGGAGGACACCAAGGTAATACACTGATGGGGGACACCAAGGTAATACACTGATGGGGACACCAAGGTAATACACTGATGGGGACACTAAGGTAATACACTGATGGAGGACACCAAGGTAATACACTGATGGGGGACACCAAGGTAATACACTGATGGAGGACACCAAGGTAATACACTGATGGGGACACCAAGGTAATACACTGATGGGGGACACCAAGGTAATACACTGATGGGGACACCAAGGTAATACACTGATGGGGGACAACAAGGTAATACACTGATGGGGGACACCAAGGTAATACACTGATTGGGGACACCAAGGTAATACACTGATGGGGACACCAATGTAATACAATGATGGGGACACCAAGGTAATACACTGATGGGGGACACCAAGGTGATACACTGATGGGGACACCAAGGTAATACACTGATGGGGGACACCAAGGTAATACACTGATGGGGACACCAAGGTTATACACTGATGGAGGACACCAAGATAATACACTGATGGGGGACACCAAGGTAATACACTGATGGGGGACACCAAGGTAATACACTGATGGGGGACACTAAGGTAATACACTGATGGGGGACACCAAGGTAATACACTGATGGGGGACACCAAGGTAATACACTGATGGGGACACCAAGGTAATACACTGATGGGGGACACCAAGGTAATACACTGATGGGGGACACCAAGGTAATACACTGATGGGGGACACCAAGGTAATATACTGATGGGGGACACCAAGGTAATACACTGATGGAGGACACCAAGGTAATACACTGATGGAGGACACCAAGGTAATACACTGATGGAGGACACCAAGGTAATATACTGATGGGGGACACCAAGGTAATACACTGATGGGGGACACCAAGGTAATACACTGATGGGGGACACCAAGGTAATACACTGATGGAGGACACCAAAGTAATACACTGATGGGGGACACCAAGGTAATACACTGATGGAGGACACCAAGGTAATACACTGATGAGGACACTAAGGTAATACACTTATGGGGACACTAAGGTAATACACTGATGGAGGACACCAAGGTAATATACTGATGGGGGACACCAAGGTAATACACTGATGGAGGACACCAAGGTAATACACTGATGGAGGACACCAAGGTAATACACTGATGGAGGACACCAAGGTAATATACTGATGGGGGACACCAAGGTAATACACTGATGGGGGACACCAAGGTAATACACTGATGGGGGACACCAAGGTAATACACTGATGGAGGACACCAAGGTAATACACTGATGGGGGACACCAAGGTAATACACTGATGGAGGACACCAAGGTAATACACTGATGAGGACACTAAGGTAATACACTGATGGGGACACTAAGGTAATACACTGATGGAGGACACCAAGGTAATACACTGATGGGGGACACCAAGGTAATACACTGATGGGGGACACCAAGGTAATACAATGATGGGGGACACCAAGGTAATACTCTGATGGGGACACCAAGGTAATACACTGATGGGGACACCAAGGTAATACACTGATGGGGGACACCAAGGTAATACACTGATGGGGACACCAAGGTAATACACTGATGGGGACACCAAGGTAATACACTGATGGGGACACCAAGGTAATACACTGATGGGGACACCAAGGAAATGGGGACACCAAGGTAATACACTGATGGGGGACACCAAGGTAATACACTGATGGGGGACACCAAGGTAATACACTGATGGAGGACACCAAGGTAATACACTGATACCAGGGGTTTGTTTATGGCATCTCTACGCTAGCCAGACTGACACCAGGGGTTTGTTTATGGCATCTCTACGCTAGCCAGACTGAAACCAGGGGTATGTTTATGGCATCTCTATGCTAGACAGACTGATACCAGGGTTTTGTTTATGGCATGTCTACGGTAGCCAGACTGACACCAGGGATTTGTTTATGGCATCTCTACGCTAGCCAGACTGAAACCAGGGGTATGTTTATGGCATCTCTATGCTAGCCAGACTGATACCAGGGGTTTGTTTATGGCATCTCTATGCTAGCCAGACTGATACCAAGGGTATGTTTATGGCATCTCTACACTAGCCAGACTGATACCAGGGGTTTGTTTATGGCATGTCTACGCTAGCCAGACTGATACCAGGGGTTTGTTTATAGCATCTCTACGCTAGCCAGACTGATACCAGGGGTTTGTTTATAGCATCTCTACGCTAGCCAGACTGATACCAGGGGTTTGTTTATGGCATGCCTACGCTAGCCAGACTGATACCAGGGGTTTGTTTATGGCATGTCTACGCTAGCCAGACTGATACCAGGGGTATGTTTATGGCATCTCAACGCTAGCCAGACTGATACCAGGGGTATGTTTATGGTATCTCTATGCTAGCCAGACTGATACCAGGGGTATGTTTATAGCATCTCTACGCTAGCCAGACTGATACCAGGGGTATGTTTATGGCATCTCAACGCTAGCCAGACTGATACCAGGGGTTTGTTTATGGTATCTTAACGCTAGCAAGACTGATACCAGGGGTATGTTTATGGCATGTCTACGCTAGCCAGACTGAAACCAGGGGTATGTTTATGGCATGTCTACGCTAGCCAGACTGATACCAAGGGTATGTTTATGGCATCTCTACGCTAGTCAGACTGATACCAAGGGTATGTTTATGGCATTTCTACGCTAGCCAGACTGATACCAGGGGTTAGTTTATGGCATGTCTACGCTAGCCAGACTGATAACAGGGGTTTGTTTATGGCATCTCTAAACTAGCCAGACTGATAACAGGGGTTTGTTTATGGCATCTCTACACTAGCCAGACTGATACCAGGGGTATGTTTATGGCATGTCTACTCTAGCCAGACTGATACCAGGGGTATGTTTATGGCATGTCTACGCTAGCCAGACTGATACCAGGGGTTTGTTTATGGCATCTCTATGCTAGCCACACTGATACCAAGGGTATGTTTATGGCATCTCTATGCTAGCCAGACTGATACCAAGGGTATGTTTATGGCATCTCTATGCTAGCCAGACTGATACCAGGGGTTTGTTTATGGCATCTCTACGCTAGCCAGACTGATACCAAGGGTATGTTTATGGTATCTCTACACTAGCCAGACTGATACCAGGGGTTTATTTATGGTATCTTTATGCTAGCCAGACAGATTCCAGGGGTATGTTTATGGCATGTCTACGCTAGCCAGACTGATACGAGGGGTTTGTTTATGGCATCTCTACACTAGCCAGACTGATACCAGGGGTTTGTTTATGGCATGTCTACGCTATCCAGACTGATACCCCGGGTATGTTTATGGCATCTCTATGCTAGCCAGACTGATACCAAGGGTATGTTTATGGCATCTCTACACTAGCCAGACTGATACCAGGGTTTTGTTTATGGCATGTCTACGCTAGCCAGACTGATACCAAGGGTATGTTTATGGCATCTCTACACTAGCCAGACTGATACCAGGGGTTTGTTTATGGCATGTCTACGCTAGCCAGACTGATACCAGGGGTTTGTTTATAGCATGTCTACGCTAGCCAGACTGATACCAGGGGTTTGTTTATGGCATCTCTACGCTAGCCAGACTGATCCAAGGGTATGTTTATGGAATCTCTACGCTAGCCAGACTGATACCAGGGTTTGTTTATTGCATCTCTACGCTAGCCAGGCTGATACCAATGGTATGTTTATGGCATGTCTACGGTAGCCAGACTGATACCAGGGGTTTATTTATGGTATCTCTATGCTAGCCAGACTGATTCCAGGGGTTTGTTTATGGCATGTCTACGCTAGCCAGACTGATACCTGGGGTATGTTTATGGCATGTCTACGGTAGCCAGACTGATACCAGGGGTTTGTTTATGGCATGTCTACGCTAGCCAGACTGATACCAGGGGTTTGTTTATGGCATCTCTACGCTAGCCAGACTGATCCAAGGGTATGTTTATGGAATCTCTACGCTAGCCAGACTGATACCAGGGTTTGTTTATTGCATCTCTACGCTAGCCAGACTGATACCAAGGGTATGATCATGGCATCTCTACACTAGCCAGACTGATACCAGGGGTTTGTTTATTGCATGTCTACGCTAGCCAGACTGATACCAAGGGTATGTTTATGGCATCTCTATAATAGCCAGACTGATACCAGGGTTTGTTTATTGCATCTCTACGCTAGCCAGACTGATACCAAGGGTATGATCATGGCATCTCTACACTAGCCAGACTGATACCAGGGGTTTGTTTATTGCATCTCTACGCTAGCCAGGCTGATACCAGGGTTTGTTTATGGCATCTCTATGCTAGGCAGACTGATACCAGGGGTTTGTTTATGGCATGTCTACGCTAGCCAGACTGATACCAGGGGTTTGTTTATGGCATCTCTACACTAGCCAGACTGATACCAGGGGTATGTTTATGGCATCTCTATGCTAGCCAGACTGATACCAGGGGTTTGTTTATGGCATTTCTACGCTAGCCAGACTGATACCAGGGGTATGTTTATGTCATCTCTATGCTAGCCAGACTGATACCAAGGGTATGATCATGGCATCTCTACACTAGCCAGACTGATACCAGGGGTTTGTTTATTGCATGTCTACGCTAGCCAGACTGATACCAGGGGGTTGTTTATGGTATCTTTATGCTAGCCAGACTGATACCAGGGGTATGTTTATGGCATGTCTACGCTAGCCAGACTGATACCAAGGGGTATGTTTATGGAATCTCTACGCTAGCTTGACTGATACCAAGGGGTATGTTTATGGAATCTCTACGCTAGCAAGACTGATACCAAGGGTATGTTTATAGCATCTCTACACTAGCCAGACTGATACCAGGGGTTTGTTTATGGCATGTCTACGCTAGCCAGACTGATACCAAGGGTTTGTTTATGGCATCTCTACGCTAGCCAGACTGATACCAGGGGTATGTTTATGGCATCTCTACGCTAGCCAGACTGATTCCAGGGGTATGTTTATGGCATCTCTACGCTAGCCAGACTGATTCCAGGGGTATGTTTATGGCATGTCTACGCTAGCCAGACTGATACGAGGGGTATGTTTATGGCATCTCTACGCTAGCCAGACTGATACCAGGGGTATGTTTATGGTATTTCTACACTATCCAGACTGATACCCCGGGTATGTTTATGGCATCTCTATGCTAGCCAGACTGATACCAAGGGTATGTTTATGGCATCTCTACACTAGCCAGACTGATACCAGGGGTTTGTTTATGGTATCTTTATGCTAGCCAGACTGATTCCAGGGGTATGTTTATGGCATGTCTACGCTAGCCAGACTGATACCAAGGGTCTGTTTATGACATCTCTACGCTAGCCAGACTGATACCAGGGGGTTGTTTATGGTATCTTTATGCTAGCCAGACTGATTCCAGGGGTATGTTTATGGCATGTCTACGCTAGCCAGACTGATACCAAGGGTCTGTTTATGACATCTCTACGCTAGCCAGACTGATACCAGGGGTTTGTTTATTGCATGTCTACGCTAGCCAGACTGATACCAAGGGTATGTTCATGGCATCTCTATAATAGCCAGGTTGATACCAGGGGTTTGTTTATGCTATCTCTACGCTAGCCAGACTGATCCAAGGGTATGTTTATGGAATCTCTACGCTAGCCAGACTGATACCAGGGTTTGTTTATTGTATCTCTACGCTAGCCAGACTGACACCAGGGGTATGTTTATGGCATCTCTATGCTAGCCAGACTGATACCAGGGGTTTGTTTATGGCATCTCTACGCTAGCCAGACTGATACCAAGGGTATGTTTATGGCATCTCTACGCTAGCCAGACTGATACCAGGGGTTTGTTTATGGCATCTCTACGCTAGCCAGACTGATGCCAAGGGTATGATCATGGCATCTCTACACTAGCCAGACTGATACCAGGGGTTTGTTTATGGCATCTCTACGCTAGCCAGACTGATACCAAGGGTATGATCATGGCATCTCTACACTAGCCAGACTGATACCAGGGGTTTGTTTATTGCATGTCTACGCTAGCCAGACTGATACCAAGGGTATGATCATGGCATCTCTACACTAGCCAGACTGATACCAGGGGTTTGTTTATTGCATGTCTACGCTAGCCAGACTGATACCAAGGGTATGATCATGGCATCTCTACACTAGCCAGACTGATACCAGGGGGTTGTTTATGGCATCTCTACGCTAGCCAGACTGATACCAAGGGTATGATCATGGCATCTCTACACTAGCCAGACTGATACCAGGAGTTTGTTTATTGCATGTCTACGCTAGCCAGACTGATACCAAGGGTATGATCATGGCATCTCTACACTAGCCAGACTGATACCAGGGGGTTGTTTATGGCATCTCTATGCTAGCCAGACTGATACCAGGGGTATGTATATGGAATCTTTATGCTAGCCAGACTGATACCAGGGGTATGTATATGGAATCTTTATGCTAGCCAGACTGATACCAGTCACAGTGGGGCTGCAGTGGGTAATATAGTAAGCAGTGTGATGCAACAGACATGTCTGTCGGCTAAACCTCCAGGGAATCTGGGTGGAAATGTCAGAGCAAGGCGCGGAAGCAAATGGCACAGGGATGAGCTTTAGCTTTTCAGGATAGTGCTTAGATAGGGGTTAGAGTTTGATCTAGGGAGATGGGTGAGGAGGGAGGGAGGGAGGGAAGGGTGTTGCTTGATATCTATATCCTAGCAACTGAGGGAGAGTGATACCCCTGTCCAGCTGCTACCGGGGATTGGTCAGTGCGCTGGCACAAGCCCCGCCTCTTCGCTGGTGAGCCGAAGAAAAAATACCAAAAATCTAAACATCCTCCAGTCTGCGTTCACTGCTGTGCACTTGACCCTCCAGCACTTTAACCTAGTCCTGTCTAATATTTAGTTATATTATTTATCAGATTTATTCACCTAGTCCATGTGTGATCATTAATGCATGTGCTTATGTGATCTACTGATAGCTTTAAAGAGTTGAACAAGAGAAGATAGAGAAGTTCACAATGAATTCTCCTTACTCCACAGCTGTGCAGTACTGCCCTGAGCTCCCCTTTCATTGGTAAGTAGCTAGCTAACAACTGGTGTGCTGTGAGTGGTGTGTCATAACAGCGTTTAGCCATGTTACTGTCAAAGACCTGGGCCACTTGAACTTCACACAATGGACATACTTATTCTCCAAGGCCCTGTGATAGACTAGCGTCCTGTCCAGGGGATGTGCTTCTTTATCAAGCTGCAGAAACAGGAGATAGGCTCCTGCTGCCCTATGGTTTGTTCTGGCTCAGACAAGGCTACTTTATTCTCCATGGTAATCCTTGACTGTCTGCCATTTAAAAAATAAAGGAAGGGAATCAACTCCAGCAAACCAGGAACATTCCAAGAACATTAGCTAAGATTCCCATGAAGTTCTATTTAGTGTTTGATCTAACATTAGGATGATAAAAATGTTTTTTTATTTTTTTCATTTCAGAAAATGTTTTAAATGGGTTCCCTGATAATGTAATAACACAATGTACCAGTAATGTTTTTAGAATATACTGCCGCAACAAAATAGAAATGGTTCTGAGAAAACATTACGGGAACGTTCTGCTAATGTTGAGATGTTATTAAAAACACCCATAACAACAAGCAGGGAATAGTCCTACAATGCTCTTATAAAGTTATAGTGTGATGTTATGACATGATTGTTCCAATAACGTTCCCTAAACATTCTTCAGCAATCATGTCTGGATTCAATTAAATTGGTTCTGAGAAAACATTACTGGAACGTTCCGCTAACATTAATGGAGATGTCATCCAAGACACCTACCCAGGTATAGGATATTAATTTGACTAGTTTCTCATAGCAGGAAAATAATCCTGCAGCAACAGGAAATGTGAGTTACTATGTGGATTATAATTAATGGACATTTTTGTGTGGGTTGATAAATATTTTATAGAAAATGGAAATTACAAACATCTTTAAACCTTGAATACAGTACAAGTTATTCATTTCATGCGGTGTTGGAAAATGTCTCCTGCAACAGGGTGGTCAAATTAAGATCCTGTATAGGCCTAACAAAAAAGAGCCCAGCAAACCTGGAACATTCCCAGAACATTAGCTAACGTTCCCATTAAGTTCTAGTTAGGGTTTGAGCTAACATTAGGATGATAACGTCCCACAAACATTCAAAGAATGTTTTTGATCACCAACTATTATTTTCTAAGAATATGTTTGAAGTGAAATATCCTTGGAATGTTCTCCTAACATTCACTAAAATGTTGTTCACAACATTGGTAAAAATGTTAAGGTTCTCATTAGGTTGCCAGGGAGTGTATTAACACAATGTTCCAGTAATGTTCTTAGAACATACTGCCACAACAGAATTGAATTAGGGTATTGTCCAAACATAGCTATTGCTTTTTTAAAGAATGGTAATCAAGTAGATTTGAACCCGAGATCCGCAAGCGCTGTAGGCTACTTAGTCTGCTGTGCCACCAGGATCCTACAGTTTCTAGTGGATTTCCTTTTGTACTGAAATCCTTAAATTATACTCCAAACTATGGCTATACGTCTTAGTACATTTGCACATCTATGTACACCTCACTGCAATCTGCCAGCCAATCATTTAACATGATTTCTGAAATCAAGTTTGTAAGGAAAATAAAAGTCAAAACATCCCAAATTTCCCAGGATATAACGAAGATTGGTACGAAATAATAGAGGAGAGTTATTTTTCTAGATGTCCAAAGACAAAGACCACAACTTGGAAGTCAGAGGAAAGGCGTAAACAGATTTATATTTGTGTTAGTCACATTCCAGTGGCACAGTGGATCAATTCCAGGGATTCAGTCCAAAGCTCCCAGGTTTGATCCCCGCTTGTGACATACAACATAATATGGTAAAACTATATTTATTAAATAAATGTCTAATAAATTGTCATGTGATTTCAAATGATTGCCATATGTGCTTCCACATGGATTGTTGTACCACTAACTTCCTCAACAGTAAGATAACACTAACTCATGGGAAAAATCTCCATGGACTGTTCTAAACTTAATTTGAACATAGGAATAACGTTCTAAGGACAGTGAGGGAATGTTTTGTGCTGACATTATCTGAATGTCAGCGCAACTGGACAGTTTTAGTGTTTTGGGAACCTATCTCTTGTCATATCCCCACAATGTTCCCACAACCTAAATAAATGTTTTAGGAACTTTTAAAGAACATCAAAAAATGTGTTCTGGGAACGTTCTTGTAACAATGTTTTTTCACACTAAAATAAACATTGTATAATCAGCCACACAACTGAACAGTTTTTGTGTTTTTTGGGAACATATATTTTGTGACGTCCCCACAATGTTCCCACCAGACTGTTCCTACAGCCTAATTCTGACATTGACATTCTGAGAACCTTTTAAAGAAACAGACGAAATGTGTTCTGGGAACATTCTCGCAATGCCAGGCGAATGTTTTATATTATACAAACATTTTATAATCATCAGCACAACTGGACTTGTTCTGGGAACTTTGACAGAACTAATTTTGGTTTGCTGGGAAGACTCTCTGGTATCAGAGCTGAATGACCGGCTCAAAGTAAGCATGAAACAAAGGCTACTTTCCACATGGGACTGCTACTTTATGGCAACTCTCACTCTTGGCCTCGTGGTCCTTTGCACGTGTTCACTGTAGCCAACATTTACAACATTTCTAGATAAGGGGGAACGAAAGCAGATTGCTTCTGGATTAGGGGTGTCAGTCTCAGCCTCTCTGTCGTTGGGTCAGTCAGGGATGGTTGGTCGACCAGGGAAAGAAGGTCTGTAGGTGCACTGATCCACTGTAGACAACTGTCTGACATTTATTAATGGAAAGATGGGAACAAAAAGCAGACTGGTTTCATTTCATGGGTGAAACCCCCTGTGGGTTGTCGGACCAGACCACAGATAGTGGGTCTGTTGCTGGGTCAGAGATGGTTGGATGTGGGACCAGACCACAGATAGTGGGTCTGTTGCTAGGTCAGAGATGGTTGGTTGTCGGACCAGACCACAGATAGTGGGTCTGTTGCTGGGTCAGAGAGGGTTGGATGTGGGACCAGACCACAGATAGTGGGTCTGTTGCTGGGTCAGAGATGGTTGGTTGTGGGACCAGACCACAGATAGTGGGTCTGTTGCTGGGTCAGAGATGGTTGGATGTGGGACCAGACCACAGATAGTGGGTCTGTTGCTAGGTCAGAGATGGTTGGTTGTCGGACCAGACCACAGATAGTGGGTCTGTTGCTGGGTCAGAGATGGTTGGTTGTCGGACCAGACCACAGATAGAGGGTCTGTTGCTGGGTCAGAGATGGTTGGTTGTGGGACCAGACCACAGATAGTGGGTCTGTTGCTGGGTCAGAGATGGTTGGTTGTGGGACCAGACCACAGATAGTGGGTCTGTTGCTGGGTCAGAGATGGTTGGATGTGGGACCAGACCACAGATAGTGGGTCTGTTGCTAGGTCAGAGATGGTTGGTTGTCGGACCAGACCACAGATAGTGGGTCTGTTGCTGGGTCAGAGATGGTTGGATGTGGGACCAGACCACAGATAGTGGGTCTGTTGCTGGGTCAAGCAGGGGTAGGGTCTCTGTTGCTGGGTCAGGGATGGTTGTCCGACTAAGGTGTCTGGAGGTGCAAACAGACGTTGAAACAGTTGTGTCTGGGCCTTCAGCTGCCAGCCCGGTCTGATCTGATATTTATAGGTGTGGCGTACTTATGGCAACAATGCCTCCGCAGCACAGGGCAGGAGCGCCAGGCAGGGTCTAGGGTGACGGCAGAGCGGTCTAGCAGTCACTTGAAACCTCCCGCTCCGTCTCTCTACTGCACATTTAAATGGCTGTTGAGATGAAGGTGATGATGAGGAACGACGAGATTGATCTGTATTAATAGAGTGGTATGTATGTCTGGCCATAGTGGGATATTAGTAGAGTGGTTTGTATGTCTGGTCATAGTGGGATATATTACCTATTACTCAGGATAAGTTCCACGCATAGAAACAACAAAGATATCTCTGATGGTTTAGAAGAGAGGAGTTAGGCTTTTGTATTTTTATTTGTATATATTTGTATTTTTAAAATATCATCAATTGTTTAGAGTACTGCATTACTAATCCACTGACCAACAAACAAACTGTCACTTTGTCAGTGGTGGAAAAAGTACCCCATTTTCATACTTGAGTAAAAGTCTAGATACCTTAATAGAAAGTTACTCAAGTAAAAGTGAAAGTCACCCAGTAAAATACTACTTGAGTAAAAGTCTAAAAGTATTTGGTTTTAAATATACTTAACTATCAAAAGTAAATGTAATTGCTAAAATACATTTAAGTATCAAAAATACAAGTAAAATTATAAATCATTTTAAATTCCTTATATTAAGCAAAGCAGACGGCACCATTTTCTTGTTTTTAAAATGTATGTATAGCCAGGGGCACACTCCATTTACAAACAAAGCATTTGTGTTTAGTGAGTCCCCCAGATCAGAGGCAGTAGGGATGACCAGGGATGTTCTCTCGATAAGTGTGTGAATTGGACCATGTTCCTGTTCTGCTAAGCATTCAAAATGTAACGAGTACTTTTGGGTGTCAGGGAAAATGTATGGAGTAAAAAGTACATTATTTTCTTTAGGAATGTAGTGAAGTAAAAGTAAAAGTTTTCAAAAATATAAATAGTAAAGTAAAGTACAGATAACCCAAAAAACTACTTAAGTAGTACTTTAAAGTATTTTTACTTAAGTACTTTACACCACTGCACTTTGTAGAAAAACATGTAACATTGTGTTTCTTATCAGTCACATGAAAATAAGAATATGAAGAGTTAAAGAGACAAGATAATCATCTTAAAAAGTAATCTTCATATATATCATCTTCATATTTAATATATATACACAGTGCCTTCGGGAAGTATTCAGACCCCTTGACTTTTTCCACATTTTGTTACGTTACAGCCTTATTCTAAAATGGATTAACTTGTTTTTCCCCTCATCAATCTACACACAATACCCCATAATGACAAAGTAAAAAAAAGATTTTTAGAGATTTTTGCTAATTTATAAAAAATAAAAAAATAAATATCACATTTACATAAGTATTCAGAGCCTTTACTCAGTACTTTGTTGAAGCACCTTTGGCAGCGATTACAGCCTCGAGTCTTCTTGGGTATGACGCTACAAGCTTGGCACACCTGTATTTGGGGAGTTTCTCCCATTCTTCTCTGCAGATCCTCTCAAGCTGTTAGGTTGGATGGGGAGCGTTGCTGCACAGCTATTTTCAGGTCTCTCCAGAGATGGTAGATCGGATTCAAGTCCGGGCTCTGGCTGGGCCACTCAAGGACATTCAGAGACTTGTCCCGAAGCCACTCCTGCGTTGTCTTGGCTGTGTGCTTAGGGTCGTTGTCCTGTTGGAAGGCCTTTTACTGAGGAGTGGCTTCCATCTGGTCACTCTACCATAAAGGCCTGATTGGTGGAGTGCTGCAGAGATGGTTGTCCTTCTGGAAGGTTCTCCCATCTCCACAGAGGAACTCTAGACCTCTATCAGAGTGACCATCGGGTTCTTGGTCACCTCCCTGACCAAGGCCCTTCTCCCCCGATTGCTCAGTTTGGCCAGGCGGCCAGCTCTAGGAAGAGTCTTGGTGGTTCCAAACTTCTTCCATTTAAGAATGACGGAGGCCACTGTGTTCTTGGGGACCTTCAATGCTGCAGATCCTTCCCCAGATCTGTGCCTCGACACAATCCTGTCTCTGAGCTCTACAAGACAATTCCTTCGACCTCATGGCTTGGTTTTTATTCTGACATGCACTGTCAACTGTGGGACCTTATATAGACAGGTGTGTGCCTTTCCAAATCATGTCCAATCAATTGAATTTACCACGGGTGGACTCCAATCAAGTTGTAGAAACATCTCAAGGATGATCAATGGAAACAGGATGCCCCGGAGATCAATTTCGAGTCTCATAGCAAAGGGTCTGAATACTTTGTAAATGTGATATTTCAGTTTTTTATTTTTAATAAATGTATAAAAATTTATAAAAACTTGTTTTCGCTTTGTCATTATGGGGTATTGGGTCATTATGGGGTACTGGGTCATTATGGGGTATTGGGTCATTATGGGGTATTGGGTCATTATGGGGTATTGGGTCATTATGGGGTATTGGGTCATTATGGGGTATTGGGTCATTATGGGGTATTGGGTCATATGGGGTATTGGGGTCATTATGGGGGTATTGGGTCATTATGGGGTACTGGGTCATTATGGGGTATTGGGTCATTATGGGGTATTGGGTCATTATGGGGTACTGGGTCATTATGGGGGTATTGGTCTTATGGGGTATTGGGGTCATTATGTGGGTATTGGGTCATTTATGGGGTATTGGGTCATTATGGGGTATTGGGGTCATTATGGGGTATTGGGTCATTAGGGGGTACTGGGTCATTATGGGGTATGGGTCATTTGGGGTATTGGGTCATTATGGGGGTATTGGGTCATTATGGGGGGTATTGGGGGTCATTATGGGGTACTGGGTCATTATGGGGTACTGGGGTCATTATGGGGTAACTGGGTCATTATGGGTATTGGGTCATTAGGGGGTACTTGGGTCATTATGGGGTATTGGGGTCATTATGGGGTATTGGGTCCATTATGGGGTACTGGGGTCATTATGGGGTACTGGTCATTATGGGGTATTGGGTCATTATGGGGTACTGGGTCATTATGGGGTATTGGGTCATTATGGGGTATTGGGTCATTATGGGGTATTGGGTCATTATGGGGTATTGGGTCATTATGGGGTATTGGGTCATTATGGGGTACTGGGTCATTATGGGGTACTGGGTCATTATGGGGTATTGGGTCATTATGGGGTACTGGGTCATTATGGGGTATTGGGTCATTATGGGGTATTGGGTCATTATGGGGGTACTGGGTCATTATGGGGTATGGGTCATTATGGGGTATTGGGGTCATTATGGGGTATTGGGGTCATTATGGGGTATTGGGTCATTATGGGGTATTGGGTCATTAGGGGTATTGGGTCATTATGGGGTATTGGGTCATTATGGGGTATTGGGTCATTATGGGGTATTGGGTCATTATGGGGTATTGGGTCATTATGGGGTATTGGGTCATTATGGGGTATTGGGTCATTATGGGGTATTGCGTGCAGATTGCTGAGGATATTTATTTTATTTAATCAATTTTTTTGAATAAGGCTGTAACGTAACAAAATGTGGAAAATGTCAAGGGGTCTGAATACTTTCCGAAGGCACTGTATACACACACACACACACACACACACACACACACACACACACACCACTGTATACACACACTGCAGTGGGGAAATTCTCTCATTCAACTACAACGTTGCTTTCCAAGATAGAAGTCTGTTCTGAGGGTTCTTAACAAAGCAAAAGTACATTTAATTACTTTACTTCACTTAACTTAAGATACCGGATATTATACGAGTAAATACTGGGTATTCTTTTTAACTTGGCTGAAGTGGTACCTTTAGACAAGTGGGGTGTAACGGGAGCAGTCTGATAAGCTAGCTAGCGGTTGGTTAAAACTGACAACCATACAAAGGTGAGTTTGACCTTTAACCCTAAGCCTTTGAGATGGTTTACAAACACAGCCTGTACCTCGTGTGTACTGAGAAGCATTACTATAGCAGTACGAAGGATTTCGGCTGGAGAAAACAGTCTGAAACTCATGCTAATTGACCTAAAGGTACAATATTTAATTAGCATAGATTTATAACAACCTCAATACATTTGTTTGTGAAAGTTTTAAAATGATATAATACATTTATGTATTTTATAAGACACGTTAGGAAACATTCTTATCAAGGTAACACTTTTTGGACTGAGATTCTCAACTACTTGGTTTGAGACCCTTTCGCCAGAATGGCCACAGTAAAAGCATGCAACGGAGAGCAGACACCTTTCAGCAGTCTACTGTTGAGACGTCACGTCCCTCTTTTAGACTGGTTGACAGATGAGAGGGGGAGGGGGATGAGACGGGAGAGGGGGTTGAGAGGGGGATGAGACGGGAGAGGGGGATAAGACGGGAGAGGGGGATGAGAGGGGGATGAGACGGGAGAGGGGGATGAGACGGGAGAGGGGGATAAGACGGGAGAGGGGGGATGAGAGGGGGATGAGACGGGAGAGGGGGATGAGAGGGGGATGAGACGGGAGAGGGGGATGAGACGGTTAGAGGGGGATGAGAGGGGGATGAGCAGGGAGGGGGAGAGACGGGAGAAGGGGATGAGACGGGAGAGGGGGATAAGGCGGGAGAGAGGGGGCTGAGAGGGAGAGGGGATGAGACGGGAGAGGGGGGGAGAGGTGGGGAGAGAGGATGAGAGGGGAGAGGGGGTGAGACGGGAGAGGAGGGAGAGGGGGATTGAGGACGGGAGAGGGGGAGAGGGGGATGAGACGGGAGAGAGGAGGGAGAGGGGGATGAGACGGGTGAGGGGGATGAGACGGGAGAGGGGGGATGAGAACGGGAGGAGGGGGATTGAGAGGGGGGACTGAGACGGGAGAGGGGGAAGAGAGGGGGGATGAGACGGGAGAGGGGGATGAGACGGGAGAGGAGATGAGAGGGAGAGGAGATGAGAGGGAGAGGGAGATGAGAGGGAGAGGGGGATTGAGAGGGAGAGGGGGATGAGAGGGAGGGGACGAGGGGGATGAGAGGGGATGAGAGGGAGAGAGAGGGGAGACGAGAGGGGGATGAGGACGGGAGAGGGGAGGATTAGACGGGAGAGGAGATGAGGGGAGAGAGATGAGAGGGAGAGGGGGATGAGGAGGGAGAGGGAGAGGGAGAGGGGGATGAGAGGGGGATGAGAGGGAGAGGAGGATGAGACGGGAGGGAGATGAGAGGGAGAGGAGAGAGATGAGAGGGAGAGGGAGAGAGATGAGAGGGAGAGGAGGATGAGATGGGAGAGGGGGGATGAGAGGAGGAGGGAGTGAGAGGGAGAGGGGGATGAGAGGGAGAGGAGATGAGAGGAGAGGGATGAGGGGGAGATGAGAGGAGAGGAGAGAGAGGGAGATGAGAAGGGGGGGGGAGAGGGGGGGAGAGGGAGAGGGAGAGGAGAGGGAGAGGAGTGAGAGGGAGGGGGAGGAGAGGGAGGGGAGGGGGGAGGGGGGAGAGGGGGGGAGAGGAGAGGGGAGGAGAGAGAGGGGGGATGAGGGGGAGAGGGGATGGACGGGAGAGGAGAGAGAGGGAGAGGGGGAAAGAGGGAGAGGGAGAGGGGGTGAGAGGGGGAGAGGGGAGGGGGGGATGGATGAGAGGGAGGGGGAGGGAGGGAGAGGGGGGGGGAGGGGGGAGGGAGAGGAGGGGAGGGGAGGGGAGAGGAGAGGAGGAGAGGAGGGGGGTTGAGAGGGAGGGGGGGGAGAGGGGGGGAGGGGGGGGGGTGAGAGGGAGAGGGGGATGAGAGGGAGAGGAGATGAGAGGGAGAGGGGGATGAGGGGGGAAAAGGTGGGTCTTGAAGGTGTGTTTAATGATGAAAGGAGAAGGCCCCCGGATCGGCGGTCTGTTTTTTTTGATTCCCATTTTATCGGGGGATGGGCCCCGACCCGGTGAGAGCAATAGCCCAGCTTGTTAGGGTGACCTCTGCCCCGTGCTCAGTTTCATCGGTGTGATGGGCCCGGGGGGCCCGGGGGGGGGGGGCACGCCTGTTTTGCCGTCGGGGCTGTCTGCGCGTGCCTGCCTGCCTGCCTGCCGCTGCCTTCTTCTGTCTGTCTGTCTGTATGCCTGTCTGTCTGTATGCCTGTCTGTCTGTCTGTCTGTAGGGTCATGCAGAACAGCCTTCCCCTCAGGGCAGAAGGACTGACTGACTAAATAACTCTCTGAGTAACCAGACACCCAACAACATTGTCTGTATTCTGTTTCTACATGGCCTATTACTAGCAACACCCATTCACTAAGTCACATTCCAGGTATGTGTAAATGTACTTCTGATTCTGAAAAGACTCAACTCCTCTGTAGACACCCAACAACCTGCTAGCACTGACAAAACCGTCCGTCCCTTTTAGTCTACACCGGACACAAGTTAAACACACTGCACGGAATCATGGACCCTTAGGAATATTCAACACACTGCATGGAATCATGGATCCTTAGGAATATTCAACACGCTGCACGGAATCATGGACCCTTAGGAATATTCAACACACTGCATGGAATCATGGATCCTTAGGAATATTCAACACGCTGCATGGAATCATGGATCCTTAGGAATATTCAACACACTGCATGGAATCATGGATCCTTAGGAATATTCACCTGAATGGATCCTTAGGAATATTCAACACGCTGCATGGAATCATGGATCCTTAGGAATATTCAACACGCTGCATGGAATCATGGATCCTTAGGAATATTCAACACACTGCACGGAATCATGGATCCTTAGGAATATTCAACACACTGCACGGAATCATGGATCCTTAGGAATATTCAACACGCTGCATGGAATCATGGATCCTTAGGAATATTCAACACGCTGCACGGAATCATGGACCCTTAGGAATATTCAACACACTGCATGGAATCATGGATCCTTAGGAATATTCCAACCGCTGCATGGAATCATGGATCCTTTAGGAATATTCAACACGCTGCATGGAATCATGAATCCTTAGGAACATTCAACACGCTGCATGGAATCATGGATCCTTAGGAATATTCAACACACTGCATGGAATCATGGATCCTTAGGAATATTCAACACACTGCATGGAATCATGGATCCTTAGGAATATTCAACACGCTGCATGGAATCATGGATCCTTAGGAATATTCAACACACTGCAATAACTTGTAAAACAAAATAAGTTGAAAGAGACATGGCAACCAAATCACTGCTAACAAAACACTACATTTAATTTAACATTTAATTCAACCCTTTCTGCTGACTCACCCAGTAATAACCCCACCCACTTAAGTTCACACCTTTTAATTCAGATGGCCTCACTAGAGAGACAATTCAGTTCACACCTTAATTCAGGAAATGACGATCTCCTCCCTGACCACACTGCACACCACCCACCACAATCAAGAACCTGGTGTGCGTCCCAAATGACATTTCCTATGAGCCCTTGTCAAAAGTAGTGCACTACTGTCGACTGACTTCTCCAGTCTCATAGACTTACAGTATATAATTAACAGTCCCTCCATCCACGTTCAGTGGACCTTCTCTCAGTTCCATCCACGTTCAGTGGGACTTCTCTCAGTTCCATCCACGTTCAGTGGGACTTCTCTCAGTTCCATCCATGTTCAGTGGGACTTCTCTCAGTTCCATCCACGTTCAGTGGGACTTCTCTCAGTTCCATCCACGTTCAGTGGGACTTCTCTCAGTCCATCACCACGTTCAGTGGGACTTCTCTCAGTTCCATCCACGTTCAGTGGAACTTCTCTCAGTTTCCATCCATGTTCAGTGGGACTTCTCTCAGTTCCATCCACGTTCAGTGGGACTTCCCTCAGTTCCATCCACGTTCAGTGGGACTTCTCTCAGTTCCATCCATGTTCAGTGGGACTTCTCTCAGTTCCATCCACGTTCAGTGGGACTTCCCTCAGTTCCATCCACGTTCAGTGGGACTTCTCTCAGTTTCCATCCCATGTTCAGTGGGAACTCTCTCAGTTCCATCCATGTTCAGTGGGACTTCCTCAGTTCCATCCATGTTCAGTGGGAACTTCCCTCAGTTCCATCCATGTTCAGTGGAACTTCTCTCAGTTCCATCCACGTTCAGTGGGACTTCTCTCAGTTCCATCCACGTTCAGTGGACTTCTCTCAGTTCCATCCATGTTCAGTGGGACTTCTCTCAGTTCCATCCACGTTCAGTGGGACTTCTCTCAGTTCCATCCACGTTCAGTGGGACTTCTCTCAGTTCCATCCATGTTCAGTGGGACTTCTCTCAGTTCCATCCATGTTCAGTGGGACTTCTCTCAGTTCCATCCACGTTCAGTGGGACTTCTCTCAGTTCCATCCACGTTCAGTGGGACTTCTCTCAGTTCCATCCATGGTTCAGTGTGACTTCTCTCAGTTCCATCCACGTTCAGTGGAAACTTCTATCCAGTTCCATCCATGTTCAGTGGGACTTCTCTCAGTTCCATCCACGTTCAGTGGGACTTCCCTCAGTTCCATCCACGTTCAGTGGGACTTCTCTCAGTTCCATCCATGTTCAGTGGGACTTCTCTCAGTTCCATCCATGTTCAGTGGGACTTCCCTCAGTTCCATCCACGTTCAGTGGGACTTCTCTCAGTTCCATCCATGTTCAGTGGGACTTCTCTCAGTTCCATCCATGTTCAGTGGGACTTCCCTCAGTTCCATCCATGTTCAGTGGGACTTCCCTCAGTTCCATCCATGTTCAGTGGAACTTCTCTCAGTTCCATCCACGTTCAGTGGGACTTCTCTCAGTTCCATCCACGTTCAGTGGGACTTCTCTCAGTTCCATCCACGTTCAGTGGACTTCTCTCAGTTCCATCCACGTTCAGTGGGACTTCTCTCAGTTCCATCCACGTTCAGTGGGACTTCTCTCAGTTCCATCCATGTTCAGTGGGACTTCTCTCAGTTCCATCCATGTTCAGTGGGACTTCTCTCAGTTCCATCCACGTTCAGTGGGACTTCTCTCAGTTCCATCCACGTTCATGGGACTTCTCTCAGTTCCATCCATGGTTCAGTGGGACTTCTCTCAGTTCCATCCATGGTTCGTGGGGACTTCTCTCAGTTTCCATCCACGTTCAGTGGGAACTTCTCTCAGTTCCATCCATGTTCAGTGGGACTTCCTCTCAGTTCCATCCACGTTCAGTGGGACTTCCCTCAGTTCCATCCACGTTCAGTGGGACTTCTCTCAGTTCCATCCATGTTCAGTGGGACTTCTCTCAGTTCCATCCATGTTCAGTGGGACTTCCCTCAGTTCCATCCACATTCAGTGGGACTTCTCTCAGTTCCATCCATGTTCAGTGGGACTTCTCTCAGTTCCATCCATGTTCAGTGGGACTTCCCTCAGTTCCATCCATGTTCAGTGGGACTTCCCTCAGTTCCATCCATGTTCAGTGGAACTTCTCTCAGTTCCATCCACGTTCAGTGGGACTTCTCTCAGTTCCATCCACGTTCAGTGGGACTTCTCTCAGTTCCATCCATGTTCAGTGGGACCTTCTCTCAGTTCCATCCAGTTCAGTGGGACTTCTCTCAGTTCCATCCACGTTCAGTGGGACTTCTCTCAGTTCCATCCATGTTCAGTGGGACTTCTCTCAGTTCCATCCATGTTCAGTGGGACTTCTCTCAGTTCCATCCACGTTCAGTGGGACTTCTCTCAGTTCCATCCACGTTCAGTGGGACTTCTCTCAGTTCCATCCATGTTCAGTGGGACTTCTCTCAGTTCCATCCACGTTCAGTGGGACTTCTCTCAGTTCCATCCATGTTCAGTGGGACTTCTCTCAGTTCCATCCACGTTCAGTGGGACTTCTCTCAGTTCCATCCACGTTCAGTGGGACTTCCCTCAGTTCCATCCATGTTCAGTGGGACTTCCCTCAGGCCGGTGATGTCATATACCTGACTGGCCTCTGTGGTCTTGTCAGTGAATGTAAACTAGATCCACACTGTGTGACCTGAGATAATAATATAATAATAATAATATGCCATTTAGCAGACGCTTTTATCCAAAGCGACTTACAGTCATGTGTGCATACATGTTTTAACGTATGGATCGATGGAGGTATTCAGAACCTGCTACTACGAGCCTGTATTACACCCATGTTCTCACTGGGTGGAAATATTTACAATATTGATATTGTAATGGCACATTAATAAGCAGGAAACCCAATCCCTTCACACGGGGACCCATCCTGTGATGTAAGCCAGAAGGGGAAGCTGTTAGTCCTCTGCAACAAAGGACAGACATGATAAGCAGGTTGAATAACATAAAAGGTAAAGGTGAAAAGGCAGAATCTATTAAACCAATATACTGTAAAATAAGGGAATTACATGGCATCTTAATGTTATGACTTAACTAAAATGTACATTGAAAATAGGAAAGAAACGTACTCTTAACTTGGATGCACACAACTGGAAAGGAACTGAGGAATTGCTTGACAGGATTTAAATACAAACTAAAGGTGTGAATGAGCCTATCAGGGCAGTGCTGATAATTAGTGACTAGTGTGTGGCATTGAGAGAGTGTCAACATGTTGATCAAGTTCATCTCAGTAGTTTGCTGCTCCACTCTGAGGGCTATTGTACAGCTGCATGGGGCCGTATTCGACAGGATTCACATGTCCCCTCCGGAGTGGTGCAGTGGTCTAAGGCACTGCATCGCATCGCTAGCTGTGCCACTAGAGATCCTCCCGCGAACCGGGAGACCCACGGGACGGCGCACAATCCAGGTCGTCCCGGCCGCGGGGAGGGTTTGGCCGGTAGGGATGTTTCTTGTCCCATCGCGCACTAGCGACTCCTGTGGCGGGCCGGGCGCAGTGCACGCTGACACGGTCGCCAGGCGTACGGCGTTTCCTTCGACACATTGGCTGGCTTCCGGGTTGGGGAGGGGAATAAAAAGCCCAATGAGATGGTGTGGAGGAACACAATACATGACCCAAGTACACAGAGTGGACAAAACATTATGGACACCTTCCTAGTATTAAGTTGCAGAAGTGCAAATCAATCCCAGAACAACAGCAAAGGACCTTGTGAAGATGCTGGAGGAAACAGGTACAAAAGTATCTATATCCACAGTAAAACGAGTCCTATATCGACATAATTGAAAGGTCGCTCAGCAAGGAAGAAGCCACTGCTCCAAAACCGCCATAAAAAAGCCAGACTACGGTTTGCAACTGCACATGGGGACAAAGATCGTACTTTTTGGAGAAATGTCCTCTGGTCTGATGAAACAAAAGGGGGTAGCTTGCAAGCCGAAGAACACCATCATAACCGTGAGGCACTGGGGTGGCAGCATAATGCTGTGGGGGTGCATTGCTGCAGGAGGGACTGGTGCACTTCACAAAATAGATGGCATCATGAGGAAGGAAAATTATGTGGATATATTGAAGCAACATCTCAAGACATCAGTCAGGAAGTTAAAGCTTGGTCGCAAATGGGTCTTCCAAATGGACAGTGACCCCAAGCATATTTCCAAGGTTGTGGCAAAATGGCTTAAGGACAACAAAGTCAAGGTATTGGAGTGGCCATCACAAAGCCCTGACCTCAATTCTATAGAAAATGTGTGGGCAGAACTGAAAAAGTGCGTGCGAGCAAGGAGGCCTACAAACCTGAGTCAGTTACACCAGCTCTGTCAGGAGGAATGGGCCAAAATTCACCCAACTTATCGTGGGAAGCTTGTGGAAGGCTACCCGAAACGTTTGACACAAGTTAAACAATTTAAAGGCAATGCTACCAAATACTAATTGAGTGTTTGTAAACTTCTGACCCACTAGGAATGTGATGAAAGAAATAAAAGCTGAAATAAATCATTCTCTCTACTATTATTCTGACATTTCACATTATTAAAATAAAGTGGTGATCCTAACTGACCTAAAACAGGGAATTTTTACTAGGATTAAATGTCAGGGATTGTGAAAAACGGAGTTTAAATGTATTTGGCTAAGGTGTATGTAAACTTCTGACTTCAACTGTATGTAAAACGGACAGGAAAGTAGAAATTAATTAATGTGTGGAAGGTCAACTGTGTAATGTGTTCCAGTATTTAAACAATTTGATGCACTGAATTAGGCTAATCTTAAAACATTTAAAATGAACTTTTAGCAACATTTAATTTTAATAAAAGTGCTTTATAATATTATAATTGTGTTTGTGCATTATTTTTTTATACCAGTCTTGGGAAGAGTAATCCCATGTAGAAAATGTCTGGACCCCCTGTAAATAACCTTTTTCAAATCTGGCCCCCCTAAGAATATAAAATGTCTGGACCCCCTGTAAATAACCTTTTTCAAATCTGGCCCCCCTAAGAATATAAAATGTCTGGACCCCCTGTAAATAACCTTTTTCAAATCTGGCCCCCCTAAGAATATAATTGAATACCACCAACTGAATGTTGCTCTGCCCGGAGTACCCCCGAAGTACCCCGGAGTACCCCTGGAGTAGCACCGAAGTACCCCTGAAGTACCTCATGAGTGACCCTGAAGTACATGTGCATTTTACCAATAGGCCTATGGTCTCATGAGTCTTCTCAAGTACCCCCTGTGGATAGGCCAAGTACCCCCAGGGCTCCTAGTACCCCTGGTGGGAACTGCCTTAAGGCATCTAGCTAGTATTAGGGTACCAAGTTTGATACTTGTATCATAAAGTGAAACAAGCTCGGGTATATTTGGTTCTTATGTGCTGGACTATGTACACCAAGGGCTACCATTTTTTAAAGATAAATTAATGAATACAAGTTTGATGTAAAATATTTAGCAACCTAATCTAAACATGTTTTCTTTTTACGTAAAGTTTAGGCCTAAAAATCTACAAGGCCTCTTCGAATAATCTGTCTGAGTGGTTTATGTTTGTTATTGTTGACAGGTGCATAAAGTTTTAATTGAATTGAATTGATTCTTGGAAGCAGCGCTGAAAGTTTTGTGCATGCAGTGCGAACCCAGCTTGTAGCTAATATCATCTCTGCAAGTTGGAAAGTACGTGTATTTTGAACCATTACAATAGCTATTTAGTTGAAGCATGTTTTAATTTCGTGTGAATGTGCGCGAGTCAAATAGTGTAAAAGTGTGTCATGCACGACTTGCTCTAATTTAGCTAACCGTAGCTATCTATCTGGCAGTCAATGTTTCTGTTTATACATAGCTAAATAGTGTATTACAATTACAGTGAAGTAACATTTTTATTAACGTAGCTAGCTAATGTTGATGAATATTTTATTTTATTTTAATGTGATACGTTTTGCCGTAGGCCTGCACATATTTTGGCGATGCGCATTGTTTGTCACACTGTATAAAGTCAATGTGCAGACTCCCCCCCCCCCCATCTCAACTCCCCAAGCACTAGCTGGAAGCAGGTCTGATTTCACCTTCACCTGGTCTTTAGGAGAAGCAGCTGTGCACCTCCAATGTCTACAGCTAGTTCAGCATGCATAGTAAAGCATGGAGCCTAGGCCTATTTGCTCAACAACACAAAAGATTGAACTATGCATGTCCTCTGTAAAATACAAGAGGATTTAGTTTTCTTCTGTACACAATAGGTAAGTGGAAAAGTGAGGGGGGGGGGGGGGGGGGGGGGGGGATTGGATGTGCACGCTGAGTGATAAGACAACTGACCTGCTAGCTAGTCTCTGTTTACGTCCCAAATGGCTTCATATTCCCTATGTAGTGCACATCTTTTGCCCAGGGCTCTGGTCAAAAGTAGTGCACTGCATAAGGAATAGGGTGCAATTTGGGACCCGTATCCCAGTGTGCGTCTCTCTGCCAAATCACTATATCTATTGAGCATAGACTACACAGTGGGCTGAAAGAAGCTTTTCTACCTTATGACAGGCTTGGCAGCACCTTGTTGTCCTAGTAACGCAACTGGAGCGTTACACAGCACCACACCTCTTTAGCTCGTAAGGAGGGGGCGGAGGATTGGCCAAGCCCAGGTTTTTGGGAAAAGGGAGATGTAGTTGTGAACACAGCAAAGTTTGAGCCTTTAGGAAAAGAGAATAGCTAGAATATATTTTAATTGAACCCCCCTCCTTTAAAATTCTTGACTCAGACCTGTAGCCTGAGGGAATGGGAAGACAGCAGGATTGTCAGTTCATTTTAAATGGATAAAAAAAATAGGGCCTAGATGCTAGATAAGGTTCCAGTGTGTTGCAATAGCTTTGCACTGGCACACCTAATTAAAGGGTGTGATTTACACGAAGTGGCCTATTTAATGGTTACGTCAAATGCTCGGACTAGTTACTGTCTGCAGAAGAGAGAAATGTTGAATCGGCTTCTTCATCATTGTTGGCTCAGACCTGATGTTAATGAGACAAAGACAGCAGAAATGTCCAGCTGATTTAAATTGGATAAAGGATAGGCCTAGATGCTGGATGAGGTTGTCATGGATAAAGGCCTAGATGCTGGATGAGGTTGTCATGGCATAAAGGCTTAGGGCTGGATGAGGTTTGTTCATGGATAAAGGCTTAGTCTGGTTAGGTTTTTCATGGATATAGGCCAGATCGGGTGAGGTTTTCATGGATAAAGGCTAGATTGGTGGGGGGGTTGTCAGGAAAAGGCTTAGTCTGGTGAGGTTGTCCGGAAAGGCTTTGATGCTGGATGAGGTTTGTCCTGGTAAAAAATGGCCCAGATGCGGATAGGGTTTTCAGGTAAAGGTAGGGCCCAGAGTGGATGAGGTTTATGGGTAAAGGAAGCCTAGATGCGGATGAGGTTGTCATGGATAAAGGTAGGCCTAATGCTGGTGGGTTTGCATGGGTAAGGCCTGATGCTGGGTGAGGTTTTTAGGATAAACCTAGATTGTGGATAAGGTTTTCATGGTAAAGGGTTTGATGCTGGATGAGGTTTTTTTGATTTTAAAGGGCCTGATGCTGGATAAGGGTTTCATGGATAAAAGGGTGATGTGGATAAGGTTGTCGGATTTAAGGCCCCAGAGCGGGTTAGGTTTTGGGTAAAAGGTTTGTGCGGATGAGGTTTCAGGATAAAGGGCTTAGGCTGGATAGGTTTTCATGGAAAAAACTTTAAAGCGGAAGGTTGTCTGGTAAAGGATAGGCCTAGTTTTGGGTGGGGTCATGGGTAAAAGGGTAGGCTAGATGCGGTGGGTTTTTCATGGATAAAGGGTAGGCCAGATGTGGATGAGGTTTTCATGGTAAAGGCCTAGATGGGTGGGTTTGTCAGGAAAAGGCCCAGGTGGTAGGGTTTTCAGGATAAAGGGTTAGTTCTGGATGGGGTTTCAGGTAGGCCCAATGCTGGATAAGGGTTTTCTGGATAAAAAGGGCCTAGATGCTATAAGGTTTCAGGATAAAGGGCCCAATTCTGGGGGTGTCATTTAAAGGCCTAGTCTGGATGGGTTGTCATGGATAAAAGGGTTGATTGGGGTGGGGTTTTATGGATAAGGCCCTTTGAGTGGATGGGGGTTTTCATGGAAAAAGGGTAGGGCCCAATGTGGATGAGGTTGTATGGTAAAGGATAGGGCCCAAAGCTGGATTTAGGTTTTCATGGATAAAGGATAGGGCCCAAAGCTGGATGAGGTTTTCGGATAAAAGGGCCCAGAGTGGTGAGGTTGTCATGGAAAGGCCGATGCGGGAGGTTTTCATGGATTTAAAAAGGGTAGGCTGATCTGGGGTGAGTTTTCATGGATAAAGATAGCCCAAAGCTGGGTGAGGGGGGTTTTATGGATAAAGGCCTAGATCGGTGGGTTGTCATGGAAAAGGCCCAGATGGGGAAAAGGTTTCATGGTAAAAGGTTAATTCTGGATGAGGGGGTCATGGAAAAGGCCAATGCTGGGGTAAAGGTTGTCATGGATAAAAGGCCCAGATGCTGGTAAAGGGTTTTTCATGGATAAAGGTGATGCTGGATGAGGTTGTCTGGATAAAGATAGGCCCAGATGCTGGTGGGTTGTCATGGATAAAACCAGATGCGGATGAGGGTTTTAGGTAAGGCCTAGATGCTGGATAAGGGTTTCATGGATAAAGTTTAAAGCGGATGAGTTGCTGGATGAGGGTTGTCCATTGGATAAAAGGCCTAGATGGCTGGATGAGGTTGTCATGGATAAAGGCCTAGATGGCCTGGTATAAGGTTGTCATTTAGGATAATGGCCCTAGATGTGGATGATGGTTGTCATGGATAAGGATAGGCCTAGATGCTGGATGAGGTTGTCATGGATAAGGATAGGCCTAGATGCTGGATGAGGTTGTCATGGGATAAAGATAGGCCTAGATGCTGGATGAGGTTGTCATGGATAAAGGATAGGCCTAGATGCTGGATGAGGTTGTCATGGATAAAGGCCTAGATGCTGGATGAGGTTGTCATGGATAAAGGCCTAGATGCTGGATGAGGTTGTCATGGATAAAGGCTTAGATGCTGGATGAGGTTGTTATGCTCATGATCAATAATTGACTGTGTCATAATAGCATTAGGTATTAAAAGGTATTGGACCACCTTAATATTAAGAATCAACGTGGAAACAGCATCATTGTCATCACCATTGTTGAGCCCCAGGACAGCAACACAATTAGACCCAACCAAATCATGAGAAAACAAAAAGATAATTACTTGACATTGGACAGAATTACCAACAAACCGAGCAAACTAGAATGCTATTTGGCCCTAAACAGAGAGTACACAGTGGCAGAACACCTGACCACTGTGACTGACCCAAACTTAAGGAAAGCTTTGACTATGTACAGACTCAGTGAGCATAGCCTTGCTATTGAGAAAGGCCGCCGTAGGCAGACCTGGCTCTCAAGAGAAGACAGGCTATGTGCACACTGCCCACAAAATGAGGTGGAAACTGAGCTGCACTTCCTAACCTCCTGCCAAATGTATGACCATATTAGAGACACATATTTCCCTCAGATTACAGAGACTCACAAAGAATTAGAAAACAAATCCAATTTTGATAAACTCCCATATATATTAGGTGACATACAAAAGCGGTTTAACCCATATACAGTACCAGTCAAAAGTTTGGACACCATACTCATTCAAGGGTTTTTCTTTTCTTTTTACTATTTTCCACATTGTAGAATAATAGTGAAGACATCAAAACTATGAAATAACACAAATGGAATCATGTAGTAACCAAAAAAGTGTTAAACAAATCAAAATATATTTTATATTTGAGATTCTTCAAATAGCCCACCCTTTGCCTTGATGACAGCTTTGCACACTCTTGGCATTCTCTCAACCAGCTTCACCTGGATTGCTTTTCCAACAGTCTTGAAGGAGTTCCCACATATGCTGAGCACTTGTTGGCTGCTTTTCCTTCACTCTGCCGTCCAACTCATCCCAAACCATCTCAATTGGGTTGAGGTTGGGGGATTGTGGAGGCCAGGTCATCTGATCCAGCACTCCATCACTCTCATTTTTGGTCAAATAGCCCTTACACAGCCTGGCGGTGTGTTGGGTCAATGTCCTGTTGAAAAACAAATGATAGTCCCACTAAGCCCAAACCAGATGGGATGGTGTATCGCTGCAGAATGCTGTGGTAGCCATGCTGGTTAAGTGTGCCTTGAATTCTAAATAAATCACTGACAGTGTCACCAGCAAAGCACCCCCACACCATAACACCTCCTCCTCCATGCTTCACGGTGGGAAATACACATGCGGAGATCATCCGTTCACCCACACCACGTCTCACAAAGACACAGCGGTTGGAACCAAAAATCTCAAATTTGGACTCCAGACCAAAGGACAAATGTCCACCGGTCTAAAGTCCATTGCTCATGTTTCTTGGCCCAAGCAGGTCTCTTCTTATTATTGGTGTCCTTTAGTAGTGGTTTCTTTGCAGCAATTTGACCATGAAGGCCTGATTCACACAGTCCCCTCTGAACAGTTGGTGTTGAGATGTGTCTGTGACTTGAACTCTGTGAAGCATTTATTTGGGCTGCAATTTCTGAGGCTGGTAACTCTAATGAATTTATCCTCTGCAGCAGAGGTAACTCTGGGTCTTCCATTCCTGTGGCGGTCCTCATGAGAGACAGTTTTATCAGTGGTCTAAGGCACTGCATCGCAGTGCTAGCTGTGCCACTAGAGATCCTGGTTCGAATCCACCCCCCACGTGTTATGGTGTGGGGGTGCTTTGCTGGTGACACTGTCAGTGATTTATTTAGAATTCAAGGCACACTTAACCAGCATGGCTACCACAGCATTCTGCAGCGATACACCATCCCATCTGGTTTGGGCTTAGTGGGACTATCATTTGTTTTTCAACAGGCAATGACCCAACACACCGCCAGGCTGTGTAAGGGCTATTTGACCAAAAATGAGAGTGATGGAGTGCTGGATCAGATGACCTGGCCTCCACAATCCCCCGAACTCAACCCAATTGAGATGGTTTGGGATGAGTCGGACGGCAGAGTGAAGGAAAAGCAGCCAACAAGTGCTCAGCATATGTGGGAACTCCTTCAAGACTGTTGGAAAAGCAATCCAGGTGAAGCTGGTTGAGAGAATGCCAAGAGTGTGCAAAGCTGTCATCAAGGCAAAGGGTGGCTATTTGAAGAATCTCAAATATAAAATATATTTTGATTTGTTTAACACTTTTTTGGTTACTACATGATTCCATTTGTGTTATTTCATAGTTTTGATGTCTTCACTATTATTCTACAATGTGGAAAATAGTAAAAAGAAAAGAAAAACCCTTGAATGAGTATGTGTGTCCAAACTTTTGACTGGTACTGTGCCATCACAGCAGCAATATTTGTGACCTGTTGCCACAAGAAATTGGGCAACCAGTGCAGAACAAACACAATTGAGAGAGAGAGAGAGAGAGGATTTCATTAAGCAAATATTCAACTTAGTTCAGTGCAGAAATGTGGTAATTAACTACAATGACCATAATCCATTGCAGGGGCACGTCCTGTTTTTCTCTGTACTGTAACACTACTAACCACTAAGCTGGCAAGGTTGGTAGACTTTAGAAAAGCAAGCAACTAAATGTACTGAATAAGACTCCTTTCAATCTTTTACCCAGATTTGAGCAGAGAAGCATATTTAGTTTCTTTATAAAAAAGGAAACCGCCAGGCAGTTGGAGACAGCTCAAGAGGTATGCTTAGATAGGCAGAAAAATAGACGTGTTTTTGACAGAATCAAGCATAATGATTTATGGGTCTAGATTGCAGGAAAAAGCTGTTTCAGGTGTTTGAAAAATGTTAAATTTTCCAACTTACTAATAAAGTCATCGAATAAAAAAACGTAATATACGCAACTGAAATATTTTAATAATTCTTATTTTCAATGTTTTGGCAATGTTCACTATTTTTTGGAATTTCCATTAAAAAGCTCAAGTCATTTTTATGTCATTATTTCATAATTCATTTAGTGTAAAAAAAAGAAAGAAAAAAAAGTCGAAACCGAACCGACCTCAAAAAGCACAAATCACTCAGTACTACATATTGAGGCACAATGTGTTTAAGATTCTTCATAGCTGTAGTTCAAACCCCAAACGCCACACTTGGTACACACAGACCCTTAGGTTGTGTGTCCTGCTTAGAGGACAGTATGATAGTCCTGCTCAGATGATGTTGTTGAATAGCCACTAGGTATCAGATGATGTGCTTCATTAGAAATGCCTGACTGTGTTGTTGAATAGGTATTAATATCTTCTCCCCCTACACATAATGGAATGTTGGGGAATTCCACCCTCTACCCTCCACCCTCCACCCTCTACCCTCCACCCTCCACCCCCCACCCTCCCACCCCTTCCCACCCTCCACCCTCCACCCTCCAACCCTCCACCCTCCAACCCTCCACCCTCCACCCCTCCACCTCCACCCTCCACCCTCCACCCCACCTACCCCCTCTAACCCTCTAACCCTCTGCCCTCTACCCTCCTACCCCTCTACCGCTCTAAACCCTCTACACGCTACCCTCCACCCTGCTAACCCACTCTAACCCCTCTAGACCCTACGTACCCTCTAACCCTCTAAACCTCTACCCTCTACCTCTCTAACCCTCTAACCCTCTACACCTCCACCCTCTAACCCCTCATACCCTCTACCCTCTACCCCTCTACCCTCTACCCTCTACCCTCTCAACCCCGCACCCTCTACCCTCTACCCTCTAACCCTCTATCCCCTCTACCCTCTCCCTCTATACCCTCTAACCCTCTACCCTCTACCCCTAACCCCTCACCCCTACCTCCACCCTCCCCCCTCCACCCTCCACCCTCCACCCCTCCACCCTCTACCCTCTCCCTCCACCCTCCACCCTCCACCCTCCACCCTCCACCCTCCACCCTCCACCCTCCACCCTCCACCCTCTACCCTCCACCCTCTACCCTCTACCCTCTACCCTCTACCCTCTACCCTCTACCCTCTACCCTCTACCCTCTACCCTCTACCCTCTACCCTCTACCCTCTACCCTCTACCCTCTACCCTCTACCCTCTACCCTCTACCCTCTACCCTCTACCCTCCACCCTCCACCCTCTACCCTCCACCCGGGCCCCCAGCTTCAGATTATGGCCCCCATCTTCCCCCTGCACACACACCACACAGCCCCCTGTCCAGCCCCCTGTCCCAGCCCCCTGTCCACGCCCCCTGTCCAGCCCCCTGTCCAGCCCCCTGTCCAGCCCCCTGTCCAGCCCCCTGTCCAGCCCCCTGTCAAGGCCCCGTACAGCTGTGCAAATGCCAGGCGTTGGGAATCTCAGCCAGGCAGTGCTGTGGTATCATATACACCGTGCGGGGATTTCCGACTGGCTGTGTGTGTGTTGGGCTCAGCGCCTCACACACACACACACACACACACACACACACAGACACACAGATGACAGCAGCAGCGTGTGCCTGGCTGCCACTTGAACAATGGGACTCTCTGACACTGCTGCTCCAGACTGCTCCAGACTGCTCCAGACTGCTCCAGACTGCTGTAGCCTGCTCCAGACTGCTCCAGACTGCTCCAGACTGCTGTAGACTGCTCCAGACTGCTGTATTCCAGACTGCTCCAGACTGCTCAGCTGCTCCAGTGCTGTAGACTGCTCCAGACTGCTCCAGACTGCTGAACTGCGTAGACTGCCCAGACTGTCCAGACTGCTGTAGACCTGCTCCAGACTGTCAGAACATGCTGGACTTTGATGACTGCTCCAGACTGCTCCAGACTGCTCCAGACTGCTCCAGACTGCTAGACTGCTCCAGACTGCTGTAGACTGCTCCAGACTGCTCCAGACTGCTCCAGACTGCTCCAGACTGCTCCAGACTGCTGTAGACTGCTCCAGACTGCTCCAGACTGCTGTAGACTGCTGTAGACTGCTCCAGACTGCTCCAGACTGCTAGACTGCCCCAGACTGCTCCAGACTGCTGTAGACTGCTCCAGACGCGTAGTGTTCCAGACGGCTAGAGGACGGTGTATTCTACCACCGACTGCTGCGCGGCTGGCTCCGGCTGCTGGCTGCTACCTGGCTGCTGGCTCAGCTGGCTGGCTCGACTGGCTGGTGTGGTGTACGACGGGGCTGGCGGTGGTGGCTGGTGCACTGTATCTCTCTTATCTTTCCCTGTCTTTGAATGTGAACACATATTCACCTTCATGGACATGATCGACAATGGATGTTCGGCCATGCAATGGAGCTCTTGACTGGTATGGTCTGCTGACTGGTGTGGCTGTAGCTACATATGTGGTGAATTGATCTCTGAAGTTCATCTTTTAAAATCCAGCTTTCTGACGCTTTCTGAGTCCTGACTATCCAAATAGGCTGCTGGCTGACTCCTGCCCTCCGGCTAAGGACCTCATTGCTACTAGCACGGTAGTGCTGGATGGTAGTTAGTTAGTTATGGTAGTTACCGTAGTTAGTTATGGTAGTTACCGTAGTTAGTTATGGTAGTTACAGTAGTTAGTTATGGTAGTTACAGTAGTTAGTACTGATGTAGTTACAGTAGTTAGTTACTGGATGGTAGTTACAGTAGTTAGTTACTGGATGGTAGTTACAGTAGTTTGTTGGTGTTAATAGTTATGGTAGTTACAGTAGTTAGTTACTGGATGGTAGTTACAGTAGTTAGTTATGATCTTATGGTGTTCCCCTCCTCTCTTCCTGCAGGTATAGAGACCTGACCTCCCGCCTGTCCTGAGTTATGGAAGTTAGTTAGTTATGGTAGTTAGATACAGTTACATATCACAATATTATTTTTGGACAATATATCGATATTTGACTCCCAAGTATTGATTCGAGAAAAATAAAAAAAGAACAAAAGAAAAGTGTTATTTTTTGTTGTTGTTATTGTAGGTAGCGTTAGCTAGCGCTAGTCGGCTGTACCGGTGTCGGCGCCAAAACTCCGGTATTTTTCATCCTATAGCTTGTTTTCCATTTTATTTCCCTGACTGATCAAAACTCGTTTTCTCAAGCTCCCTATTTTCTCAGCAGCAGACACGGTGAGCAGTATGTCTGGAACATTCAATCACAGTATCGAGTCACAATACATATAGAATCGTGAGAATCGCAATACATATCGGCACATTTTAGTCATTTAGCAGACCAGGTTGCAGAGGTTATTGCATTTACATTACATTTACGTCATTTAGCAGACGCTCTTATCCGGAGCGACTTACAGGAGCAATTAGGGTTAAGTGCCTTGCTCAAGGGCACATCGACAGATTTTTCACCTAGTCGGCTCGGGGATTAGAACCAGCGACCTTTCGGTTACTGGCACAACGCTCTTAGCCACTAAGCTACCTGCCACCCCAGTATCGCGTTAATATCATATCGTGAGGTCCCTGGCAATTCACAGTCCTAATTGTTATGGTGTTCCTCTCTCTTCCTGCAGGTTGAGAGACCCGTCGTCCCATCTGTCCTGGTAGTTATGGTATTTAGTTATTGTTATGCTAGTTAGTTACGGTACTTAGTTGTTGTAGTTACTAGTTAGTGATGGTGTATCTCTCTCTTCCTGCAGGTTGAGAGACCCGTCCTCCCACCTGTTCTGGACAGAGAGTTCTGGTAGTTAGTGATGGTAGTTAGTTAAAGTAGTTAAGGATTGTGTTTCTCTCTCTCTCTCTCTCCCATTTGTCCTGGACAGTGTGTTAGTGATGGAGATCAGTGATACTAGATAGTGATTGTGTTCCTCTTCTCTCCTACAGATATAGAGACATCCCGCCTGTTGTGGACAGAGAGTTATGGTAGTTAGTTACAGGAAACTTTCAGTGTTAACTCAAACAACTACAACCAGATATAAAGTATATAGAAAAGATAATGGAGCTATACATTTAAAAAAAATATATATATAATCTTTGAGAACTAACAATCACCTAAATATAAGCATAGAAGTATAGATTTTTTATTATGTTTGAGCAAAAGAACAGCGTTAGTCATGGCAAAATGCGTAGAATTGCAGGAAATTAGCTTTAAAACTGCAACATTTTCTCTCAGCTGCATGCCAAAATGTGTATAATTGCAGGAAATTACGCTGAACAAAAATATAAACGCAACATGCAACAATTTCAAAGATTTTACTGAGTTACAGTTCATATAAGGAAATCAGTCAATTGAAATAAATTCATTAGGCCCCAATCTACGGATTTCAAATGACTGGGAAGACAGATATGCATCTGTTGGGAGGAATTATCTAAGTGAATCTCAGAATTGGCTAATATATTAATGTTATCTGATGTTAGCAAGGTATTGATTTCATTAACCTTATTTCTAAGGCTACATGCACTGCTCCAAAAAATAAAGGGAACACTAAAATAACACATCCTAGATCTGAATGAATGAAATAATCTTATTAAATACTTTTTTATTTACATAGTTGAATGTGCTGACAACAAAAAAATCACACAAAAATTATCAATGGAAATCAAATTTATCAACCCATGGAGGTCTGGATTTGGAGTCACCCTCAGAATTAAAGTGGAAAACCACACTACAGGCTGATCCAACTTTGATGTAATGTCCTTAAAACAAGTCAAAATGAGGCTCAGTAGTGTGTGTGGCCTCCACATGCCTGTATGACCTCCCTACAACGCCTGGGCATGCTCCTGATGAGGTGGCGGATGGTCTCCTGAGGGATCTCCTCCCAGACCTGGACTAAAGCATCCGCCAACTCCTGGACAGTCTGTGGTGCAACGTGGCGTTGGTGGATGGAGCGAGACATGATGTCCCAGATGTGCTCAATTGGATTCAGGTCTGGGGAACGGGCGGGCCAGTCCATAGCATCAATGCCTTCCTCTTGCAGGAACTGCTGACACACTCCAGCCACATGAGGTCTAGCATTGTCTTGCATTAGGAGGAACCCAGGGCCAACCGCACCAGCATATGGTCTCACAAGGGGTACCATCTCGGTACCTAATGGCAGTCAGGCTACCTCTGGCGAGCACATGGAGGGCTGTGCGGCCCCCCAAAGAAATGCCACCCCACACCATGACTGACCCACCGCCAAACCGGTCATGCTGGAGGATGTTGCAGGCAGCAGAATGTTCTCCACGGCGTCTCCAGACTCTGTCACGTCTGTCACGTGCTCAGTGTGAACCTGCTTTCATCTGTGAAGAGCACAGGGCGCCAGTGGCGAGGTAGCAGTCCTGCTGCTGGGTTGTTGCCCTCCTACGGCCTCCTCCACGTCTCCTGATGTACTGGCCTGTCTCCTGGTAGCGCCTCCATGCTCTGGACACTACGCTGACAGACACAGCAAACCTTCTTGCCACAGCTCGCATTGATGTGCCATCCTGGATGAGCTACACTACCTGAGCCACTTGTGTGGGTTGTAGACTCCGTCTCATGCTACCACTAGAGTGAAAGCACCGCCAGCATTCAAAAGTGACCAAAACATCAGCCAGGAAGCATAGGAACTGAGAAGTGGTCTGTGGTCACCACCTGCAGAACCACTCCTTTATTGGGGGTGTCTTGCTAATTGCCTATAATTTCCACCTGTTGTCTATTCCATTTGCACAACAGCATGTGAAATGTATTGTCAATCAGTGTTGCTTCCTAAGTGGACAGTTTGATTTCACAGAAGTGTGGTTGACTTGGAGTTAGTTACATTGTGTTGTTTAAGTGTTCCCTTTATTTTTTTGAGCAGTATATATTCATATGGGCTATTTTCAGCCCTTTACTGGGTAGCTTATCAGAGATAGACATAATATGGAAAAGAGCAAACAAAGCAAGAGAAAGAAATATACATTCAGCAGGCCATTAATCTGTTGGTGTGTGTAAGTGTGGCTCTCTCACCCCTTCCAGGCTTCTGGGAGGGATGGTGGACAATGAGCCTGTCATAGCGGATGTAAACAATGTCCCCACGCGCTCTGACAGCTTTCATGGCTGGGATAAGTTCTTTCCTCTTCTGGCGCACAGCTTCAGGATAGTCCTTGTTGAGGAAGATGTGCGTTCCTCTGAAGTTCTTGGCTCTTTCCGTATCAGCTACCTTGTCCTTGAACCTCAGGAACTTGACCAATATCGACCGGGACCTGTCATCTGGGCCGGTGATGGTTTTTCCAGTCCTGTGGGCGCGCTCCACCTCAGTCTTCCTGTGGTTGATCTTCAGTTTCTCCGTGATCATTTCCCTCACTTTGTCCTTAGACTCCATCCATGTCTTGTGGTGATTCAGCAATTCCATCCACAACAATGTTGTTCCGCCTTGATTGGCCCCCGAGATAATCTGATTTGTTATAATGGATTCAACCCGTGACAACAAACAGCAGGGATCTAGACAGCCAGAAGCCCGTGACAACAAACAGCAGGGATCTAGACAGCCAGAAGCCCGGGACAACAAACAGCAGGAATCTAGACAGCCAGAAGCCCGGGACAACAAACAGCAGGGATCTAGACACCAGAAGCCCGGACAACAAACAGCAGGGATCTAGAGGCCAACCCCAGACAACTAAACAGCAGGAATTAGACAGCCAGAAGCCGGGACAAAAACAGCAGGGATCTAGACAGCCAGCAAGCCCGGGACAACAAACAGTATCCGTCTAGGACAGCCAGAGCACGGGCAACAACAGAAGGGATCTAGACAGCCAGAAGCACGGTACCAAAACAGCAGGGATCTAGACACCAGAAGCACGGGACAACAACAGCGGGATCTAGACAGCTAAGCCGGCGACAACAACAGCAGGACTAGACAGCCAAAGCCCAGGACGAAATACAGCAGGATCTAGACATCCAAAGCCCGGACAACAAACAGCAGGGATCTAGACATCCAGAAGCCCGGGACAAAACAAGCAGGAATCTAGACAGCCAGAAGCCCGGGACAACAAACAGCAGGAGATCTAGACAGCCAGAAGCCCGGGACAACAAACAGCAGGGATCTAGACAGCCAGAAGCCCGGGACAACAAACAGAAGGGATCTAGACAGCCAGAAGCACGGGACAACAAACAAGGAATCTAGACAGCCAGAAGCACGGGACAACAAACAGCAGGGATCTAGACAGCCAGAAGCCCGGGACAACAAACAGCAGGAATCTAGACAGCCAGAAGCCCGGGACAATCAGCAGGGATCTAGACAGCCAGAAGCCCGGGACAATCAGCAGGGATCTAGACAGCCAGAAGCCCGGGACAATCAGCCATAGGAGCAGCTCTAGATACACTACAAGACCAACAGTATGTGGACACCTGCTCATAGAACATCTCATTCCAAAAATCATGGGCATTAATATGAAGTTGGTCCCCCCCTTTGCTGCTATAACAGCCTCCACTCTTCTGGGAAGGCTTTACACTAGATGTTGGAACATTGCTGCGGGGACTTGCTTCCATTCAGCCACAAGAGCATTAGTGAGGTCGGGCACTGATGTTGGGTGATTAGGCTGGCTCGCAGTCGGCGTTCCAATTCATCCCAAAGGTGTTCGATGGGGTTGAGGTCAGGGCTCTGTGCAGGCCAGTCAAGTTCTTCCACGCCGATCTCGACAAACCATTTCTGTATGGACCTCGATTTGTGCACAGGGGCATTGTCATGCTGAAACAGGAAAGGGCCTTCCCCAAACTGTTGCCACAAAGTTGGAAGCACAGAATCATCTAGAATGTCATTGTATGCTGTAGCGTTAAGATTTCCCTTCACTGGAACTAAGGAGCCCGAACCATGAAAAACACCCCAGACCATTATGCCTCCTCCACCAAACTTTACAGTTGGCACTATGCATTGGGGCAGGTAGCGTTCTCCTGGCATCCGCCAAACCCAGATTCGTTTGTCGGACTGCAAGATGGTGAAGGGTGATTCATCACGCCTTAGAACGCGTTTCCACTGCTCCAGAGTCCAATGGTGGTGAGCTTTACACCACTCCAGCCAACGCTTGGCATTGCGCATGGGGATCTTATGCTTGTGTGCGGCTGCTCGGCCATGGAAACCCATTTCATGAAGCTCCTGACGAACAGTTCTTGTGCTGACGTTGCTTCCAGAGGCAGTAGTGAGTGTTGCCGCCGAGGACAGACCATTTTTACACGCTACGCACTTCAGCACTTGGCGGTCCTGTTCTGTGAGCTTGTGTGGCCTACCACTTCGCGGCTGAGTCGTTGTTGCTCCTAGACGTTTCCACTTCACAATAACAGCACTTGACCGGGGCAGCTCTAGCAGGGCAGAAATTTGACGAACTGACTTGTTGGAAAGGCGGCATCCTATGATGGTGCCACGTTGAGTCACTGAGCTCTTCAGTAAGGCCATTTTACTGCCAACGTGGGGTGTCCACATACTTTTGTGTGTGTATATATAATGTAGCTTTTCCCCGAATCAGAATTATGAAACCGTGATCTGCACGATGTGCGGTTGATTCGTGGGGGCCTCTAAAATGTTCTCTAAAGTTCAGCCGTGCCAACGGGCTGACCGTGCCCCCTGCCAAGCCCCTCTGAGTTATAGTAGTTAGTGATGGTGTTCCTCTCTCTCACTTCCTGCAGGTATAGAGACGCCTCCTCCCGTTTGTCCTGTACAGAGAGTTCCTTCCTGGCCTCCATGATGTCGCAGAACCAATCAGAACAGAGCTCTGACATCCTCAGTCAGGATGTGTTCAACCAGCTACTGGAGATGCTGGACCAGTGAGTCTACAAACACAAAAACACACACACCACAACCACACACCACACCACTCAACACACACCACACCACACCACCCACACACCACACCCACCACACATCACCACACACCACACAGCCACCACACCCACACACAGCTACCACACACACACACCACCCACACAACCACACCACACAGCCACTCACACACCACCCACCACACACCACCACCACCACCACCCACACATCCCCACCACACCACCACACACACACCACACAACACCCACACACACCACACACACACACACCACACACCCACACACCCACACCACACACACACACACACACACCACACCCACACAACCACACCCACAAAAAAAACCCCACACCCCAAACCAAACACAACCACCCACACACACACACAACAAACACACACACACCAACAAACACACACAACCCACCCCAAACACCACACAAAACCACAACACACCAAAACACACACCAAAAACACAACACACACACCACACCACCAAACCCAAACAAACACCAAAACCCCACACACCACCACACACAACACACAAAAAACCACAACCACAACCACCACACACACACAAACACAAAACCCACACAACACCAAACACACCACAAACCCACAAAACACACCAAACACACCACAACCACAACCACACACCACACACCAACACAACAACACACACACACCCCCACACACACACACCCCCCAACCAACACCACCAACACCAAAACCACCCCAACACCACCACACACCACAAACCAACACCAACACACACCACACCACCCCCCACCACCAAACCACACACAACACACCAACACACCCCCACAAACCAGTTAAAACCAGTAATCGTAGCGCTTGTTTTTCAGGTCAGCGTTCCACTCTTTGCACCCCATACAGCGAACGTCCCCGACAGCCCAACAGACAGAGATGGACCAGCAGGCAACACATCCAGATCAGCATGGACTGCATACCCATGCATGAGGGCCAGGATCACTGTCGTAAGTTCATGTTCAGTACACCTACAAAACAGTAAAGCAACCACATACTGTACAATATTCAGATCAGCATGGACTCTACTACCTGTACAATCACCATCCCTCTGCCTGACCAGCCTCTACCTGACCAGCCTCTATCTGACCAGCCTCTACCTGACCAGCCTCTACCTGACCAGCCTCTACTGACCACCTCTACCTGACCAGCCTCTACCTGACCACCTCTACCTGACCACCCTCTACCTGACCAGCCTCTATCTGACCAGCCTCTACCTGACCAGCCTCTACCTGACCAGCCTCTACCTGACCACCCTCTACCTGACCCCCCTCTACCTGACCAGCCTCTACCTGACCAGCCTCTACCTGACCAGCCTCTACCTGACCAGCCTCTACCTGACCAGCCTCTATCTGACCAGCCTCTACCTGACCACCCTCTACCTGACCACCCTCTACCTGACCAGCCTCTACCTGACCAGCCTCTATCTGACCCCCCTCTACCTGACCAGACTCTACCTGACCAGCCTCTACCTGACCAGCCTCTCTCTGACCAGCCTCTGCCTGACCACCCTCTACCTGACCAGCCTCTACCTGACTAGCCTCTACCTGACCAGCCTCTACCTGACCAGCCTCTACCTGACCAGCCTCTACCTGACCACCCTCTACCTGACCAGCCTCTACCTGACCAGCCTCTACCTGACCAGCCTCTGGTCTGACTAGCCTCTACCTGACCAGCCTCTACCTGACCACCCTCTATCTGACCAGCCTCTACCTGACCAGCCTCTACCTGACCAGCCTCTACCTGACCACCCTCTACCTGACCACCCTCTACCTGACCAGCCTCTGGTCTGACCAGCCTCTACCTGACCAGCCTCTACCTGACTAGCCTCTACCTGACCACCCTCTACCTGACCACCCTCTACCTGACCAGCCTCTACCTGACCAGCCTCTATCTGACCAGCCTCTACCTGACTAGCCTCCACCTGACCAGCCTCTACCTGACCAGCCTCTACCCGACCACCCTTGGTCTGACCAGCCTCTACCTGATCAGCCTCTACCTGACCAGCCTCTACCTGACCACCCTCTACCTGACCAGCCTCTACCTGATCAGCCTCTACCTGATCAGCCTCTACCTGACCAGCCTCTACCTGACCAGCCTCTACCTGACCACCCTCTACCTGACCAGCCCCTACCTGACCAGCCTCTACCTGACCAGCCTCTATCTGACCAGCCTCTACCTGACCAGCCTCTACCTGACCACCTCTACCTACCACCCTCTACCTGACCAGCCCCTCTACCTGACCACCCTCTACCTGACCACCCTCTACCTGACCACCCTCCTACCTGACCACCCTCTACCTGACCAGCCTCTACCTGACCAGCCTCTACCTACCCGCCTGACCAGCCCTCTACCTGACTCTACCTGACCACCCTCTACCTGACCACCCTCTACCTGACCACCCTCTACCTGACCACCCTCTACCTGACCAGCCTCTACCTGACTCTACCTGAACCACCCTCTACCTGACCAGCCTCTATCTGACCACCCCTCTACCTGACCGCCTCCACCTGACCACCCTCTCTGACCAGCCTCTATCTGACCACCCTCTACCTGACCACCCTCTACCTGACCAGCCTCTACCTGACTCTACCTGACCACCCTCTACCTGACCAGCCTCTACCTGACTCTACCTGACCACCCTCTACCTGACCAGCCTCTATCTGACCACCCTCTACCTGACCAGCCTCCACCTGACCACTCTCTCTGACCAGCCTCTACCTGACTAGCCTCTATCTGACCAGCCTCTGCCTGACCAGCCTCTACCTGACCAGCCTCCACCTGACTAGCCTCTACCTGACCAGCCTCTACCTGTGAGTCCTGTACTGGGACATGGCTAAATACGTACACAACATTATAATATTACAATACTATGAGTAGCCGACTGGAAAATGTCACAAACCTGACCAGCCTCTACCTGACCAGCCTCTATCTGACCACCCTCTCTGACCAGCCTCTATCTGACCACCCTCTACCTGACCACTCTCTCTGACCAGCCTCTACCTGACCAGCCTCTACCTGACTAGCCTCTACCTGACCACCCTCTACCTGACCAGCCTCTACCTGACCAGCCTCTATCTGACCAGCCTCTACCTGACTAGCCTCCACCTGACCAGCCTCTACCTGACCAGCCTCTACCTGACCACCCTCTGGTCTGACCAGCCTCTACCTGATCAGCCTCTACCTGACCAGCCTCTACCTGACCACCCTCTACCTGACCAGCCTCTACCTGATCAGCCTCTACCTGATCAGCCTCTACCTGACCAGCCTCTACCTGACCACCCTCTACCTGACCAGCCTCTACCTGACCAGCCTCTACCTGACCAGCCTCTACCTGACCAGCCTCTACCTGACCACCCTCTACCTGACCAGCCTCTACCTGACCACCCTCTACCTGACCACCCTCTACCTGACCAGCCTCTACCTGACCAGCCTCTACCTGACCACCCTCTACCTGACCAGCCTCTACCTGACCAGCCTCTACCTGACCAGCCTCTATCTGACCAGCCTCTACCTGACCACCCTCTACCTGACCACCCTCTACCTGACCAGCCTCTACCTGACCACCCTCTGCCTGACCAGCCACTACCTGACTAGCCTCTACCTGACCACCCTCTACCTGACCAGCCTCTACCTGACCAGCCTCTACCTGACCACCCTCTACCTGACTAGCCTCTACCTGACCACCCTCTACCTGACCAGCCTCTACCTGACCAGCCTCTACCTGACCAGCCTCTGGTCTGACTAGCCTCTACCTGACCAGCCTCTACCTGACCACCCTCTATCTGACCAGCCTCTACCTGACCAGCCTCTACCTGACCACCCTCTACCTGACCAGCCTCTACCTGACTCTACCTGACCACCCTCTACCTGACCAGCCTCTATCTGACCACCCTCTACCTGACCAGCCTCCACCTGACCACCCTCTCTGACCAGCCTCTATCTGACCACCCTCTACCTGACCACTCTCTCTGACCAGCCTCTACCTGACCAGCCTCTACCTGTGAGTCCTGTACTGGGACATGGCTAAATACGTACACAACATTATAATATTACAATACTATGAGTAGCCGACTGGAAAATGTCACAAACCTGACCAGCCTCTACCTGACCAGCCTCTACCTGACCAGCCTCTACCTGACTAGCCTCCACCTGACCAGCCTCTACCTGACCAGCCTCTACCTGACCACCCTCTGGTCTGACCAGCCTCTACCTGATCAGCCTCTACCTGACCAGCCTCTACCTGACCACCCTCTACCTGATCAGCCTCTACCTGATCAGCCTCTACCTGACCAGCCTCTACCTGACCAGCCTCTACCTGACCAGCCTCTACCTGACCACCCTCTACCTGACCAGCCTCTACCTGACCAGCCTCTACCTGACCAGCCTCTATCTGACCACCCTCTACCTGACCACCCTCTACCTGACCAGCCTCTACCTGACCACCCTCTACCTGACCACCCTCTACCTGACCACCCTCTACCTGACCACCCTCTACCTGACCAGCCTCTACCTGACCAGCCTCTACCTGACTAGCCTCTACCTGACCACCCTCTACCTGACCAGCCTCTACCTGACCACCCTCTACCTGACCAGCCTCTACCTGACCACTCTCTCTGACCAGCCTCTACCTGACCAGCCTCTACCTGACCACCCTCTACCTGACCAGCCTCTACCTGACCACCCTCTACCTGACCAGCCTCTACCTGACCACTCTCTCTGACCAGCCTCTACCTGACCAGCCTCTACCTGACCACCCTCTACCTGACCAGCCTCTACCTGACTAGCCTCTACCTGACTAGCCTCTACCTGACCACCCTCTCTGACCAGCCTCTACCTGACCAGCCTCTACCTGACCACCCTCTCTCTGACCAGCCTCTACCTGTGAGTCCTGTACTGGGACATGGCTAAATACGTACACAACATTATAATATTACAATACTATGAGTAGCCGACTGGAAAATGTCACAAATGTAAAATTCAAAATATTTGTTTGACAAGACTAGTGAAGATGAATAGACCTAACTGGGGGGTAAGTCCCACAGGAAGACGTCTGGAGGGGTAGCGAGCAACGAGCCGGTTAGAGTTCTGATTAGGCTTGGGATTGGTGGGGCGTTTGGATATTGGCTTGGGATTGGTGGGGCGTTTGGATATTGGCTTGGGATTGGTGGGGCGTTTGGATATTGGCTTGGGATTGGTGGGGCGTTTGGATATTGGCTTGGGATTGGTGGGGCGTTTGGATATTGGCTTGGGATTGGTGGGGTGTTTGGATATTTAAATCGTAGATCAGAATGTCAGTACATTAGGAGTCCAATGACAGACAGTCATCGATGCAGTTTGAAGATGGGAACAGCATGAATTCATGCAGCGTTCAAGATGTCTACCTTTTGTAATGCAAGTGCATGAAGCTTTTTTCTTTCTCGGATTTATAACATATCATATATTGTAGATTCCATTTCTATTAATGGTAGGGCATTCTACCTCCACCGAATCACCAGTTTTCATCTGTAAAGTAAAACCCGCTCCTACCACTATTGTACACCACACAGTCACTGATGGTGATATGTGACCGACCGGCTCGATTCGGTCATATGGAGCAACATTTGAAATTGTGTTTTTTACATTGGATAAAAGCAGAGACTCAGAGCTAGAAAATGGTAAAAAAGTAATTCTGCTTTGAAAGTTCATAAACTTCTAAACCTACTTTTGAGAAAATGGCCCTTGAATGTTTTGGCACACCTACTGGAGAGCTCTTCTTTGTCTACACCCATTCAGCATCGTTCACACCCTATTAAGCTTTAGCCCCACCCATCTCTTTAAAGAAATACATGTGAGGCCATGTACTAAACAACCAAAGATTTATACTACGGGTGTGTTCATGAATTTAATCTGGAGTGCCAGAGTGCGCTCTGGGCGTTCGTAAACTCAGAGCGTTGTCAGATTGTCTGTTCGTAAATTTAGAGCGTTTCGCTCTCGGAGCGTTCAGAGCGCACACTGGACGCACTGGCGGAGGAGTAGGGTTGATCCGAGCGTCCTGTCCTAACAACAGTCAAGCACCCAAGCTAACTGGCTAACGTTGGCTAGCTACTTCCAGACACAAATGAGAGAACATCTCACTCTGACCATTTTACTCGCCCTAGCAGAGCTGGTTAGGGTGTTTTCATGTTATCCAGAGCGTTGGTGACTGCAACTGTGCTGCTGGCAACAATTTAATAACGTTTTTTTTTGCCGACGTTTACTGACACCGGCCATATTCAAGGGGTGTTGCCATAATGTTACACCAGTTAGATTACTTAGATGGCATGACTGGATATATTTTTTTTTTAAATGTCATATGTTATTGTAGATGAGGTGGATGCTCCTCTGTTCCCCTCCCCGTGGAGGAATGCTGTTGTCCGGCAGCAGAGCAGTGTGTGCAACTGAGTAATACCCTTCCAACTCCACTATGCTGCCCTCAGGGGGGCTGTTCTGCTCTCTCTCTCTCTCTCTCTCTAGTGATTAATACCTCTCTTGATCTAGTGATTAATACCGCGCCCCCACCTTCCGCTCCACCTCCACCCACCTTCCCTTCACCAAGGGAGGGGCGTGGTACGGTGTGGGGCTGGGCGTGGCAGGGTGCCAATCACCATGCCTGCCGCCCAGCCTGCCGCCCAGCCCGATTATTACCTAGTTGGATCCCAGCCTCTGTTGATGAAAGACCACGATGGACAAGGCAAATACCCTCCCCCTCCGTCCCCCAAATCACCTCCCTTCTCCAGAGGTGTCTCTCTCGCTTTCATGAGTTGTTAGAATGCCATTCTGTTGAGGACCCTGGGGGACTGGTTGTTTGTGGAGGGTTTCATGTTTCATTTGAAATTCCTTTTCTTCTGGTAGGATTTTCCCCCGTAGCTGCAGGGCAGCAATTTAACGCAGCACCTGCCTCCCTCAGAGGTCTCCTCTCTCTCTCTCTCTCTCTCTCTCTCTCTCTCTCTCTCTCTCTCTCTCTCTCTCTCTCTCTCTCTCTCTCTCTCTCTCTCTCTCTCTCTCTCTCTCTCTCTCTCTCTCTCTCTCTCTCTCTCTCTCTCTCTCTCTCTCTCTCTCTCTCTCTCTCTCCTCTCTCTCTCTCTCTCTCTCGCTCTGTTTCACCTCTACCTGGGTGGGGAACAGGGGGAGGAGGAGAGAAAAGGTGCAGGGTAGAATAACATGAAGGAATGTGTCAGAAACAGTCATGAGAAAGGCTATATCCTACCCTAAACAGCTGATAGAACAGCCTAATAAAGCTGTGATCAGCTGAGCATGGCCAGGCCAACACAGAGCTGAGCGTGGCAGACACAGAGCTGAGCGTGGCAGACACAGACCTGAGCGTGGCAGACACAGAGCTGAGCGTGGCCAGGCCAACACAGAGCTGAGCGTGGCCAGGCCAACACAGAGCTGAGCGTGGCAGACACAGAGCTGAGCATGGCCAGGCCAACACAGAGCTGAGCGTGGCAGACACAGAGCTGAGCGTGGCAGACACAGAGCTGAGCATGGCCAGGCCAACACAGAGCTGAGCGTGGCAGACACAGAGCTGAGCGTGGCCAGGCCAACACAGAGCTGAGCGTGGCAGACACAGAGCTGAGCGTGGCCAGGCCAACACAGAGCTGAGCGTGGCAGACACAGAGCTGAGCGTGGCCAGGCCAACACAGAGCTGAGCGTGGCAGACACCTCTCAGTCTCTGGCTGACCAGAGCCCTATCTCCAATCCCTACGGGCTCTGGTCAAAAGTAATCCGCTAAATAGGGAATATGGTGCTTTTTTGGGAGTCAGCCAGAGACTGAGAGGTCCCTCATAGAGATGGGATAAAGCCAGAACAGGATAGTGATTCCCAGCAGAGCAGAGTAGCTCTGTCAGCATGCGGAGGAGTGGTTCAGCTCTAATTCAGCCAGAGACTGAGAGGTCCCTCATAGAGATGGGATAAAGCCAGAACAGGATAGTGATTCCCAGCAGAGCAGAGTAGCTCTGTCAGCATGCGGAGGAGTGGTTCAGCTCTAATTCAGCCAGAGACTGAGAGGTCCCTCATAGAGATGGGATAAAGCCAGAACAGGATAGTGATTCCCAGCAGAGCAGAGTAGCTCTCTGTCAGCATGCGGAGGAGTGGTTCAGCTCTAATTCAGCCAGAGAGGTCCCTCATAGAGATGGGATAAAGCCAGAACAGGATAGTGATTCCCAGCAGAGCAGAGTAGCTCTGTCAGCATGCGGAGGAGTGGTTCAGCTCTAATTCAGCCAGAGACTGAGAGGTCCCTCATAGAGATGGGATAAAGCCAGAACAGGATAGTGACTCTGTCAGCATGCGGAGGAGTGGTTCAGCTCTAATTGTATGTTTGTGTTTGGAATCACCCTTTTCTTCAGCACACCTCTCATGCGTTGCGTTACATTGCCATGTTTCTTCTGAACAGCTACATATTGCTGTAAGAATTTCCTACAACTTCAATTCCGATTTAGTTTTATTCTTATTAACTATTATAACTAATAATAGTCCCTTTTCGAGGTACACCTGATTTTGCCTTTTGACCGTTTTCACATGGAATGCTTTTTGTTATCATCTGAATGGAATGAAAAAAGGGGTGATACACTCCAAGCCAGAGAATAGTTCCAATTCCCGACGGACTCATTCCCAAAGCAGGACTCTCTCATGAACTATTGTGGTCCTCTGTAGCTCAATTGGTAGAGCACGGCGCTTGTAACGCCCAGGGTAGTGGGTTCGATCCCCGGGACCACCCATACGTAAAAATTTATGCACACATGACTGTAAGTCGCTTTGGATAAAAGCGTCTGCTAAATGGCATATTATTATTATTATTATTATTATTATTATTATATTATCTCAATTAGTTACAGCTGAATACCTTTCACTGCATTTCAACTGATGTTGTTGTGTCTTTGCAGAACCTCAAGAATTTGAAAGACTATTTTCGCTCAGCATAACTTAAGGTTACTCACGTGACCCCGGTTCTTCTGAGATATTACGGTTACGGACAACTCCCATATCGCAAAGACATGCTAGCTCCAACATCAGCAATGCTCAGAGGCTCTGAAAATGTCGTTTACGAAGGTAAAATCAGTAAGGCTGGTCTGAATGCTTTAACTTAATAATAATATTTAGCAATATAATTCACATAGTTTCCTATTTTATGTGCATAGTGGGAATGTACTGTACTGATCATCATCAGATCTCTCCTCTTTTTCATTAGCTACGTGGGGAATGATTATTTACCTTATAGCCTATGAGCACGGCACAATAAGGCACATTCCTCATGCTTGCTGTTTAACCTCTGGGCTCACTCTTGCCCATAGGTTAAACAGCAAGGAGAAAACAACACCAAGAAGGTCCAGAAACATCCCATTGAGGGGAAAACCTCTTAATAAAGTGATGGGAAACCCAATACGTGGCTCCAATCTCAGATTTAATGAGTTATGTCCCAGGGCCCAACAGGGGCACCGGACAATGACTATGACTCTCCTACAGTCGAAGTAGATGTGTACCGGACAACGACTGGGACTCCCTTCTGGGGAAGGCAACAGGCAAAAAGCCATAGGCTCCAATGTGCGACAATGGGAAAAAATTGACCAGGGCCAAAGATGGGTTTAGGTACATTAACTTGAAATAGTGGGCAGACTGCTGGTGCGAATAGCGGCTGGTAGGACACAGTCCACCCACACGCTTAGTGACACCATGGGTAGAAGTAAAGCAAAAGATGGAGGACGATTATATCTCAACGCTTTTCAGTGTCTAGGAGCCGCTGTGATGAGGTCCTCCATCAGGCGATATAGCTGGACCAAAAAGGGGAACCACTGAGCTCAGTACTCTAATCCTGACTGCTACGTAACTGGTATGTCATAGGCACTGAGCTCAGTATTCCTAATCCTGGGAAGTAGGACTGCTACGTAGCTCTCTGGTCATCCCCAAAGCCAACACCTCCTTTGGCCGCCATTCCTTCCAGTTCTCTGCTGCCAATGACTGGAACGAACTGCAAAAATCTCTGAAGCTGGAGACTCTTATCTCCCTCACTAACTTTAAGCATCAGTTGTCAGAGCACCTTACCGATCACTGCACCTGTACACATCCCATCTGAAATTAGCCCACCCAACTACCTCATCCCTATATTGTTATTTATTTTGCTCATTTGCACCCCAGTATCTCTATTTGCACATCATCTCTTGCACATGTATCATTCCAGTGTTAATACTAAATGTAATTATTTTGCACTATAGCCTATTTATTGCCTTACCTCCATAACTTACTACATATACACACACTGTATATAGATTTTCTATTGTATTTTTGACTTTATGTTTTGTTTTACCCCATATGTAACTCTGTGTTGTTGTTTTTATCGCACTGCTTTGCTTTATCTTGGCCAGGTCGCAGTTGTAAATGAGAACTTGTTCTCAACTGGCTTCTTATCTGGTTAAATAAAGGTGAAATAATCCTGGGAAGGAGGACCGCTACGTAACTGGTATGTCACAAGCACAGCTCCATGGAGGAGAGGCAATGCAGGCAGTGGCCCAGCTGCGTCAACCAAATCAGTAAGAAATGGGATGAGGGAGTACCAGATAGCTGTCTAGTGCCCTGACGCCTGGTATGGGCACATTATGTGTGAGTGATCAGATGATGCAGTGAGTGTTCGTATGTGTGTTGGAGTGTTGAATGTGTGTAGTGTGTAGGGCCCTGTGAGTGTGCATAGAGACAATGCAAAGATTGAAATAAAAGGTCAATAAAGACACAAGGTGAACTCGGTCCGTGTAGCCATTCTGTTAGCTATTTATCAGTTGTATTGCTTGGGGATAGAAGCTGTTCAGGAGCCTGTTGGTGTCAGACTTGATGCTCTGGTATCTCTTGCCGTGCTGCAGCAGAGAGAATAGTCTATGGCTTGGGTGGTTGGAGTCTTTGACGATTTTCCGGGCCTTCTTTTTCACACCACCTGATATAGAGGTCCTGGATGGCAGGGAGCTCTGATGTAGAGGTCCTGGATGGCAGGGAGCTCGGCCCCAGTGACGTGCTGGGCTGTCCTGGTATAGAGGTCCTGGATGGCAGGGAGCTCTGATATAGAGGTCCTGGATGGCAGGGAGCTCGGCCCCAGTGATGTACTGGGCTGTCCTGGTATAGAGGTCCTGGATGGCAGGGAGCTCGGCCCCAGTGACGTACTGGGCTGTCCTGGTATAGAGGTCCTGGATGGCAGGGAGCTCGGCCCCAGTGATGTACTGGGCTGTCCTGGTATAGAGGTCCTGGATGGCAGGGAGCTCGGCCCCAGTGACGTACTGGGCTGTCCTGGTATAGAGGTCCTGGATGGCAGGGAGCTCGGCCCCAGTGACGTACTGGGCTGTCCTGGTATAGAGGTCCTGTATGGCAGGGAGCTCGGCCCCAGTGATGTACTGGGCTGTCCTGGTATAGAGGTCCTGGATGGCAGGGAGCTCGGCCCCAGTGACGTACTGGGCTGTCCTGGTATAGAGGTCCTGTATGGCAGGGAGCTCGGCCCCAGTGATGTACTGGGCTGTCCTGGTATAGAGGTCCTGGATGGCAGGGAGCTCGGCCCCAGTGACGTGCTGGGCTGTCCTGATATAGAGGTCCTGGATGGCAGGGAGCTCTGCCCCAGTGACGTGCTGGGCTGTCCTGGTATAGAGGTCCTGGATGGCAGGGAGCTCGGCCCCAGTGACGTGCTGGGCTGTCCTGGTATAGAGGTCCTGGATGGCAGGGAGCTCTGCCCCAGTGACGTACTGGGCTGTCCTGGTATAGAGGTCCTGGATGGCAGGGAGCTCGGCCCCAGTGACGTACTGGGCTGTCCACACAACCCTCTGTAGTGCCATGCGATCGAGGGCAGTGCTGTTGCCATACCAACCAGTGAAGCAGCCCGTCAATATGATCTCAATGGTACAGCTGTAGAACCTTTTCAGGATTTGAGGGCCCATGCCAAAGTTTTCCAACCTCCTGAGGGGGAAGAGGCACTGTCGCGCCTTCTTCACGACTGTGTGTGTTTGGACCATTTTAAGTCTTTAGTGATTTGGACACTGCCGCCCCGTCGATGTGGATGGGGGCGTGTTCGCCCCCCTGTTTCCTGTAGTCCACGATCAGCTCCTTGGTCTTGCTGACGTTGAGGGAGAGGTTGTTGCTCCGGCACCACACCGCCAGGTCACTGACCTCCTCCCTATAGGCTGACTCATCATCACCGGTGATCAGGCCTACCACCGTCGTGTTGTTGAACTTGATGATGGTGTTGGAATCGTGCTTGGCCACACAGTCGTGGGTGAACAGGGAGTACAGGAGGGGACTAAGCACACACCCCTGAGGGGCCCCTGTGTTGAGGGTCAGCGTGGCGGAGGTGATGCTGCCTACCCTCACCACCTGGGGGCGGCCCGTCAGGAAGTCCAGGATCCAGTTCCAGAGAGAAGTGTTCAGACCCAGAGTCCTAAGCTTGGTGACGAACTCGGGGGACAATGGTGTTGAACTCTGAGCTGTAGTCAGTGAACAGCATTCTCACGTAGGTATTCCTCTTATCTACAGTGGGGGAAAAAAGTATTTAGTCAGCCACCAATTGTGCAAGTTCTCCCACTTAAAAAGATGAGCGAGGCCTGTAATTTTCATCATAGGTACACGTCAACTATGACAGACAAAATGAGGAAAAAAAATCCAGAAAATCACATTGTAGGATTTTTAATGAATTTATTTGCAAATTATGGTGGAAAATAAGTATTTGGTCAATAACAAAAGTTTCTCAATACTTTGTTATATACCCTTTGTTGGCAATGACACAGGTCAAACGTTTTCTGTAAGTCTTCACAAGGTTTTCACACACTGTTGCTGGTATTTTGGCCCATTCCTCCATGCAGATCTCCTCTAGAGCAGTGATGTTTTGGGGCTGTCGCTGGGCAACACGGACTTTCAACTCCCTCCAAAGATTTTCTATGGGGTTGAGATCTGGAGACTGGCTAGGCCACTCCAGGACCTTGAAATGCTTCTTACGAAGCCACTCCTTTCTCATTTTGTCTGTCATAGTTGACGTGTACCTATGATGAAAATTACAGGCCTCTCTCATCTTTTTAAGTGGGAGAACTTGCACAATTGGTGGCTGACTAAATACTTTTTCCCCCCACTGTAGGTGGGTGAGGACAGTGTGGAGAGCAATTGAGATTGCGTAATCTAAGGATCTGTTGGGGCGGTATGCAAATTGGATCTAGGGTGTCTGGGATGATGGAGTTAATGTGTGCCATAACCAGCCTCTCAAAACACTTCATGATTACAGAAGTAGGTGCTACAGGGCGGTAGTCGTTGTGAAGAAGGTGCTACAGGGCGGTAGTCGTTGTGAAGAAGGTGCTACAGGGCGGTAGTCGTTGTGGCAGGAAGCCTTAGAGTTCTTAGAAACAGGGATGATGGTGGTCATCTTAAAACATGTGGGGTTTACAGACTGGGACAAGGAGAGGTTGGAAATGACCGTGAATATCAATTTCAATCAATTTTATTTTATATAGCCCTTCTTACATCAGCTAATATCTCGAAGTGCTGTACAGAAACCCAGCCTAAAACCCCAAACAGCTAGTAATGCAGGTGTAGAAGCACGGTGGCTAGGAAAAACTCCCTAGAAAGGCGAAAACCTAGGAAGAAACCTAGAGAGGAACCAGGCTATGAGGGGTGGCCAGTCCTCTTCTGGCTGTGCCGGGTGGAGATTATAACAGAACCATGCCAAGATGTTCAAAAATGTTCATAAGTGACAAGCATGGTCAAATAATAATCAGGAATAAATCTCAGTTGGCTTTTCATAGCCGATCATTAAGAGTTGAAAACAGCAGGTCTGGGACAGGTAGGGGTTCCATAACCGCAGGCAGAACAGTTGAAACTGGAATAGCAGCAAGGCCAGGCGGACTGGGGACAGCAAGGAGTCACCACGGCCGGTAGTCCCGACGTATGGTCCTAGGGCTCAGGTCTCTCAGTTGGCTTTTCATAGCCGATCATTAAGAGTTGAAAACAGCAGGTCTGGGACAGGTAGGGGTTTCGTAGCCGCAGGCAGAACAGTTGAAACTGGAATAGCAGCAAGGCCAGGCGGACTGGGGACAGCAAGGTGTCATCATGCCCGGTAGTCCTGACGTATGGTCCTAGGGCTCAGGTTCTCAGAGAGAAAGAGAGAACGAGAGAATTAGAGAGAGCATACTTAAATTCACACAGGACACTGGATAAGACAGGAGAAGTACTCCAGGTATAACCAACTAACCCCAGCCCCCCGACACATAAACTACTGCAGCATAAATACTGGAGGCTGAGACAGAATACGCCTGCCAGCTGTTCTGCTCGCCGCCATTTGACTCTGGAGCAAATGTATAGTGCCAAATGTAAAGTTTGGTGGAGGATAAATAATGGTCTGGGGCTGTTTTTCATGATTCGGGCTAGGCCCCTTAGTTCCAGTGAAGGGAAATCTTAACGCTACAGCATAAAATTACATTCTAGACGATTCTGTGCTTCAAACTTTGCAGCAACAGTTTGGGGAAGGCCCTTTTTCAGCATGACAATGCCCCCGTGCACAAAGCGAGGTCCATACAGAAATGGTTTGTCGAGATCGATGTGGAAGAACTTGACTGGCCTGCACAGAGCCCTGACCTCAACCCCATCGAACACCTTTGTGATGAATTGGAACGCTGACTGCGAGCCAGGCCTAATCGCCCAACATCAGTGCCCGACCTCACTAATGGTCTTGTGGCTGAATGGAAGCAAGTTCCCGCAGCAATGTTCCAACATCTAGCGGAAAGCCTTCCCAGAAGAGTGGAGGCTGTTATAGCAGCAAAGGGGGGACCAACTCCATATTAATGCCCATGATTTTGGAATGAGATGTTCGACGAGCAGGCGCCACATACTTTTATCTATCTATCTATCTATCTATCTATCTATCTATCTATCTATCTATAGTTGAAGTCGGAAGTTTACATACACCTTAGCCAAATACATTTAAACTCAGTTTTTCACAATTCCTGACATTGTCCTAGTAAAGATTCCCTGTCTTAGGTCAGTTAGGATCACCACTTTATTTTAAGAATGTGAAATGTCAGAATAATAGTAGAGAGAATGATTTATTTAAGCTTTTATTTCATTCATCACATTCCCAGTGGGTTAGAAGTTTACATACACTCAATTAGTATTTGGTAGCATTGCCTTTCAATTGTTTAACTTGGGTCAAACGTTTCGGGTAGCCTTCCACAAGCTTCCCACAATAAGTTGGGTGAATTTTGGCCCATTCCTCCTGACAGAGCTGGTGTAACTGAGTCAGGTTTGTAGGCCTCCTTGCTCGCACACGCTTTTTCAGTTCAGCCCACAAATGTTCTATAGGATTGAGGTCAGGGCTTTGTGATGGCCACTCCAATACCTTGACTTTGTTGTCCTTAAGCCATTTTGCCACAACTTTGGAAGTATGTTTGGGGTCATTGTCCATTTGGAAGACCCATTTCCGACCAAGCTTTAACTTCCTGACTGATGTCTTGAGATGTTGCTTCAATATATCCACATAATTTTCCTTCCTCATGATACCATTTATTTTGTGAAGTGCACCAGTCCCTCCTGCAGCAAAGCACCCTCACAGCATGATGCTGCCACCCCCGTGCTTCACGGTTGGGATGGTGTTCTTCGGCTTGCAAGCTACCTCCTTTTTCCTCCAAACATAACAATGGTCATTATGGCCAAACAGTTCTATTTTTGTTTCATCAGACCAGAGGACATTTCTCCAAAAAATACGATCTTTGTCCCATGTGCAGTTGCAAACCGTAGTCTGGCTTTTTTATGGCGGTTTTGGAGCAGTGGCTTCTTCCTTGCTGAGCGGCCTTTCAGGTTATGTAGATATAGGACTCGTTTTACTGTGGATATAGATACTTTGTACCTGTTTCCTCCAGCATCTTCACAAGGTCCTTTGCTGTTGTTCTGGGATTGATTTGCACTTTTCGCACCAAAGTACGTTCATCTCTAGGAGACAGAACGCGTCTCCTTCCTGAGCAGTATGACGGCTGCGTGGTTCCATGGTGTTTATACTTGCATACTATTGTTTGTACAGATGAACGTGGTACCTTCCGGCATTTGGAAATTGCTCCCAAGGATGAACCAGACTTGTGGAGGTCTATAATTTGTTTTCTGAGGTCTTGGCTGAGTTCTTTAGATTTTCCCATGATGTCAAGCAAAGAGGCATTGAGTTTGAAGGTAGGCCTTGAAATACATCCACAGGTACACTTCCAATTGACTCAAATGATGTCAATTAGCCTATCAGAACCTTTTAAACCATGACGTCATTTTCTGGAATTTTCCAAGCTGTTTAAAGGCACAGTCAACTTAGTGTATGTAAACTTCTGACCCACTGGAATTGTGATACAGTGAATTATAAGTGAAATAATCTGTCTGTAAAGGTCCCGTGTAGCTCAGTTGGTAGAGCATGGCGTTTGCAACGCCAGGGTTGTGGGTTCGATTCCCACGGGGGCCAGTATGAAATATGTATGCACTCACTAACTGTAAGTCTCTCTGGATAAGAGCGTCTGCTAAATGACTAAAATGTAATATGTAAACAATTGTTGGAAAAACTACTTGTGTCATGCACAAAGTAGATGTCCTAACCGACTTGCCAAAACTATAGTTTGTTAACAAGACATTTGTGGAGTGGTATTTTTGGATGTAGTTACCCTTTTAATTCAAGCACTAACCTAGCAAGAGGCTGTTGTTTAGCGTGTTTTTGGTAGAGTTTGCAAAACAAATACCCACTGGATTGATGAAAGTAATCATGATATCATTCTGCCAAGTAAGCATAGGCTACTTTGTAGTTAACTTTTTAATTGAGAAGGTTTTTGGGAAAGCCTTCCATTTTACCAGAATACTGTTTTTTTTACCATTAGCATAATCGCTAACGGCTACACAAAGTGGTAGACACACACACTGCACACACACAGACAGGGGCTTTCTTGTTGCCCCTTCAGAAAAGTTGCAGAGAAAACGAATCACTGATGCGTTCTTTTCATGTCTTATGATAAACATGGGCAAATTAATGAATTTTCAATACCTTTAGTTGATTCCCTACTAAGGTCAATAAAAAAATATATATTGTTGAATTCCGTTTTAATGCCTGGATTCCGTGAGGGGCCTAATTATCATGTGACCCACCATCTTGATTCGGTCCTATGTAGCAAAATTTGAAATTGTGTTTTTTACATTGGATAAAAGTAGAGACTAAATCCTATGGTCCTCAGCTGGTAGAGCGCGCCGCTTGTAACGCCAAGGTAGTGGGTTCGATCCCCGGGACCACCCATACACAAAAATGTATGCACGCATGACTGTAAGTCGCTTTGGATAAAAGCGTCTGCTAAATGGCATATTATTATATTATAAAATGGTATATCATACACTGCAGTTGAGGAACAATGGGAAAGTAATTCTGCTTTGAAAGTTGATGAACTTGTAACCCCACTTTTGAGAGAACGGCCTGTGAATGTTTTGCTACACCTACTGGAGAGCTCTTCTTTGTCTACACCCATTCAGCACCATTCACACCCTTTTAAGCCTTAGCCCCACCCATCTCTTTAAGGATTCACATGTGAGGCCATGTGCTAAACAGAGTGAGTAAGGTAGTGTAGTAAACAACCCAAGTTTAAGACTAAAAGTGGTGAAAGTAATAGCAAACAGTAGTAGTAAACATACCCTGTATTTAGTCCTTGGTCTATATCCTAATCTGACTTTGGTGCAGGTCATGTTGTTCTTCACATTAACCTCTCCGGTAAACACACACTATATCAAATAAAATCAGTTTTATACAACCGCTGTCTGTGTTCTCTTTTCGACTCCCACCGCATTTTGCAATCATACTCCACCGGGCATTCCACTGATTTCAAAACTCGGTCAACTTCTTCCGTGACAACAACACTGTTGATCACCGTTTTCTTCCCCGTCACTGTCATCAGAAGACTCTACAATGTTTGGTTCAATTAAAAATGTTTTTACCTAAATCAGGGATTTCCTCATCGTCTGATTCTCTTTCAGAGTCAGCATGGCTTTCGTCCTCCAGAAAGTAGGCCCATCACAACTTCTTCCCACTGATCTTTGCCGATAGCGCTTGTTAAATTCAGTTGTGAGCAGTAGCAACACTTTTGCAACTCTTCATGATATCTTTCAGAAAAGGACTATCTACACATTCTGAGCAGCTCATGTTATAGACAGAAGCGCGCTACGTGGCAGACCAATCCAAACTCCTCTCTCGGCATGTCCAGCTCATCCGTTATCATAGCCAATCATGGCTAGTGGGAAGGTTCCTGTCTTTCTGTGGCTAAACCAACTAGGCTCGTAATTAAAAAAAAAATGGTATTGGTATTTACAGATGGCATACACATTTATTAAAATTGGCACATGAAAGTTCAGATGTTCCAAAAGGCATTTCTGCCCAAAAATGCATTTTGATTATAATTTTTTTTTTTTAACATAAGTTCAAATGCCTCTCCTGTGAAGTAGTGACGTGTGGCTAGTTTCCTGAAACGGGTCACATATTTGGACCAGAATGAGGCTACCTATTGTTCCTGCAGTGATGATTCACCATCTTCCTCAAATGTTTTCAGAATTTATCTGCAGATAATTTCCTAAAAGCCTAGGCCTACAGCTAGGCCTACAGCTAGGCCTACAGCTAGGCCTACAGCTAGGCCTACAGCTAGGCCTACAACAGATCATTTCCTAAAAGCCTAGGCCTACAGTTTATGCAAATGAGGGAGCCAAATGATAGGCTCTGTCACTGATACGATTTGATAGGCTACGCTGACTGACGAGACGACAGTCACTCTTTGGCGTCACTGCCCCGACACACTGGGAAAGGAAACCTAGGAAATCCTTTTTGTTTGCCAAGTCTGGGACCAAAAGGCTCCTGAACAGCTTCTACCCCCAAGCCATAAGACTGCTGAACAGTGAATCTAATGGCTACCTGGACTATTTACATTGACCCCCTTTTTATTTAATTTTTTGCACTGAGTCTCTTGCATTGGCTCTATGTACACTCACTGGACTCCACCCACACACTCACACATACTACACTGACACTCCAACACAAACACACACACACACACACACACACACACACACACACACACTACATACGCTCACACACACACACACACACACACATGCATATTGACGACAAACACAATCTTCACATACGCTGATGCTACTCTGTTTATTATCTATCCTGATTGACTAGTCACTTTTACCCCGACCTACATGTACATATTACCTCAACTACCAACACTGCTGCTACTCTGTTTATTATCTATCCTGATTGACTAGTCACTTTTACCCCTACCTACATGTACATATTACCTCAACTACCAACACTGCTGCTACTCTGTTTATTATCTATCCTGATTGACTAGTCACTTTTACCCCTACCTACATATTACCTCAACTACCAACGCTGCTGCTACTCTGTTTATTATCTATCCTGATTGACTAGTCACTTTTACCCCTACCTACATGTACATATTACCTCAACTACCAACACTGCTGCTACTCTGTTTATTATCTATCCTGATTGACGAGTCACTTTTACCCCTACCTACATATTACCTCAACTTCCCCGTACCCCTGCACATTGACTCGGTAGCGATACTCCTTGTATATAGCCTCGTTATTGTTATTTTATTGTGTTACTGTTTCCTTTTTTAGCTACCTCATTTTTCGTACTTTCTGACTCTGCATTGTTGGTTAAGGGCTCGTAAGTAAGCATTTCATGGTAAGGTGTACACCTGTTGTATTCGGCGCATTTGACAAATCACATTTGATTTGATTGAGTTACATTACATGGGACATGCAAATTCATAAATTAAAACTTAAAAATGAAAAGTAGCCTATTTAATATGAAGTGGAAAATGTAGCCGGCTGAAAATGAGTCTGTAACCGACTGATTAACCGACTGATTAACCGACTGCCGGCACTAATGGAAAAAACTGGGCTTAGTACCCCTTAACATACAGTACTTCTAATGAACTTGGTGACCCTTGTACAGTATCAATAATTATTTTTGTAGGATTGATATACTTTAAGTGGGTTGGATAATGTGTCACAGTGCTGTATAAGCTTCACTTTATGACATGTCTAATTTAGAAGAACTGCTAGCTCTTCCCTAAAGCAGTTTAGGAAGGCAGAGGGGTCACCAGAGGGAAACATTAGGAAGGCAGAGGGGTCACCAGAGGGAAACATTAGGAAGGCAGAGGGGTCACCAGAGGGAAACATTAGGAAGGCAGAGGGGTCACCAGAGGGAAACATTAGGAAGGCAGAGGGGTCACCAGAGGGAAACATTAGGAAGGCAGAGGGGTCACCAGAGGGAAACATTAGGAAGGCAGAGGGGTCACCAGAGGGAAACATTAGGAAGGCAGAGGGGTCACCAGAGGGAAACATTAGGAAGGCAGAGGGGTCACCAGAGGGAAACATTAGGAAGGCAGAGGGGTCACCAGAGGGAAACATTAGGAAGGCAGAGGGGTCACCAGAGGGAAACATTAGGAAGGCAGAGGGGTCACCAGAGGGAAACATTAGGAAGGCAGAGGGGTCACCAGAGGGAAACATTAGGAAGGCAGAGGGGTCACCAGAGGGAAACATTAGGAAGGCAGAGGGGTCACCAGAGGGAAACATTAGGAAGGCAGAGGGGTCACCAGAGGGAATTTACCGAACCAATGAAAATAGCAGGTGACTGGGCGTGTCACTGGGAACCACAGGATGTTTAAAAAGAAAGGCTCTCTTCACCGTCTGTCTGTCTGTCTGTATGTCTGTCTGTCTGCCTGCCTGCCTGCCTGCCTGGAAGGAAGCTCTCAGTCTCCCTCTACACCAGGCAGCACTCTGACACATGATACCGAACTAATCTGGCAGACTGAAGGAAAAAGGCTCTTAGAGGGACAAACGGAGCAGAGCCTCTTTTGTCTGAGTCTCAGGAGGAGATGAGTGTTATGACTGCTTTATGGTGGGCTGTAGAGTAGGTCGTCGTCTTCTTCATAAGGGTACTCTGTAGCCTGTAGCTAACTCATTTAGCCTGTAGCTAACTCATTTAGCCTGTAGCTAACTCATTTAGCCTGTAGCTAACTCATTTAGCCTGTAGCTAACTCTATGTTGTAAACAAGCTGCTGTTAGTTGTTGGATTTCATGCCTAGTTTACTTACTACCGTTTAGAAGTAACTCAAGCCTTAAATCACTGATCTCCATCCTGTTGCCAAATAGTCAAGTGGGACACTTTATTATTGATCTATTTGATCAATTCTAATTTCTAAATGTCACCCCAATAACACATCTTTGTCCTGCTGATAATAGTGTATTATGGGCAGCAGTCCCCCGAAGGCTGCTCCTCGTTCAGGGATTTAACCCCCTGTCACTGTGGCTCTGTGCTGTAATTTGTGATCATTGGGAGGATCAGGTTTAGGGCTCTACTCCCTTTGTGCTGTTGTGTCACCGGAGTCACCTGAGGCGGCACTTTAACCGTGTATTGACTAGGAGGACTAATGGTTAAAGTCAATAGTTAGACTCGTGCCCATTCTTCACGTTTAGGACTGGTTACAGAGATAATGTGTATATTGGCTAACCAGACTCACCTTGGCGTGTGTGACTTGTAAAGTTACGTTTGGCTTAAAGGACCCTCTCCTTCATTTGAACAAGAACAAAACGGGACTGTGAGCCTTACAACTTTGTTTGCTATGAGGGATGGAACCACTCTCCAAATCATAGGACTGACTGACAGTCCTTTTCTTAGCAACAAGACTTTCCAAATCATTCAGGTTACAGGCGCCATGCAGGACAGGCGCCATGCAGGACAGGCACCATGCAGGACAGGCACCATGCAGGACAGGCGCCATGCAGGACAGGCACCATGCAGGACAGGCACCATGCAGGACAGGCACCATGCAGGACAGGCACCATGCAGGACAGGTGCATGCAGAACAGGCACCATGCAGGACAGGCAGGACAGGCACCATGCAGGACAGGTGCATGCAGAACAGGCACCATGCAGGACAGGCAGGACAGGCACCATTCGGGACAGGCGCCATGCAGGACAGGCACCATGCAGGACAGGCACCATGCAGGACAGGCACCATGCAGGACAGGTGCATGCAGAACAGGCACCATGCAGGACAGGCAGGACAGGCACCATGCAGGACAGGCAGGACAGGCACCATTCGGGACAGGCGCCATGCAGGACAGGCACCATGCAGGACAGGCACCATGCAGGACAGGCACCATGCAGGACAGGTGCATGCAGAACAGGCACCATGCAGGACAGGCATGACAGGCACCATGCAGGACAGGCAGGACAGGCACCATGCAGGACAGGTGCCATGCAGGACAGGCAGGACAGGCACCATGCAGGACAGGCGCCATGCAGGACAGGCAGGACAGGCACCATTCGGGACAGGCAGGACAGGCACCATGCAGGACAGGCGCCATGCAGGACAGGCAGGACAGGCACCATGCAGAACAGGCACCATGCAGGACAGGCACCATGCAGGACAGGCAGGACAGGCACCATGCAGGACAGGAGCCATGCAGGACAGGCGCCATGCAGGACAGGCGCCATGCAGGACAGGCACCATGCAGGACAGGTGACATTACAGTTGATGGGAGCAGAGTGACATTTCACTCAGTCAACAGCATTATCTCTGGACTGGAATATGGTGTATATAGGATGTAGACTTATCATGTTTGTTTGGGAACATTTCACTGCTTGGCATTGTTTTTGTTTTTTTGCAGTGGACTTGAGTCAATGATGCAGGCTTTAGATTATTTTCTATTTATTTATATATATATATATATATATATATATACACACACAACCAGTCAAAAGTTTGGACACACCTACTCATTCAAGTGTTTTTCATTATTTTTACTATTTTCTACATTGTAGAATAGTAGTGAAGACATCAAAACTATGACATAACACATATGGAATCATGTAGTAACCAAAAAAGTGTTAAATATATTTGAGATTCTTCAAATAGCCACCCTTTGCCTTGATGACAGCTTTGCACACTCTTGGCATTCTCTCAACTAGCTTCATTACATTTTTTACATTTTAGTCATTTAGCAGACACTCTTATCCAGAGCGACTTACAGGAGCAATTAGGGTTAAGTGCCTTGCTCAAGGGCACATCGACAGATTTTTCACCTAGTCGGCTCGGGGATTAGAACCAGCGACCTTTCGGTTACTGGCAAAACGCTCTTAACAACTAAGCTACCTGCCGCCCCATGTCACCTGGAATGCATTTCAATTAACAGGTGTGCCTTCTTAAAAGTTAATTTGTGGATTTTCATTCCTTCTTAATGCGTTTGAGCCAATCAGTTGTGTTGTGACAAGGTAGGGGGGGGGTATACAGAAGATAGCCCTATTTGGTAAAAGACCAAGTCCATATTATGGCAAGAACAGCTCAAATAAGCAAAGAGAAACAACAGTCCATCATTACTTTAAGACATGAAGGTCAGTCAATATGGAAATGGAAGACCCTGAGTTAACTCTGCTGCAGAGGATAAGTTCATTAGAATTACCAGCCTCAGAAACTGCAGTTCCAGTCACAGACACATCTCAACATCAACTGTTCAGAGGGGACTGTGTGAATCAGGCCTTCATGGTCGAATTGCTGCAAAGAAACCACTACTAAAGGACACCAATAAGAAGAAGAGACCTGCTTGGCCCAAGAAACACGAGCAATGAACTTTAGACTGGTAGAAATCTGTCCATTAGTAGTGGAGAATTATGGTTCCAACCGCCGTGTCTTTGTGAGAAGCGGTGTGGGTGAACGGATGATCTCTGCATGTGTAGTTCCCACTGTAAAGCATGGAGGAGGAGGTGTTATGGTGTAGGGGTGCTTTGCTGGTGACACTGTCTATGACTTAACCAGCATGGCTACCACAGCATTCTGCAGCGATACGCCTTCCCATCTGGTTTGGGCTTAGTGGGACTATCATTTGTTTTTCAACAGGACAATGACCCAACACACCTCCGGGCTGTGTAAGGGCTATTTGACCAAGAAGGAGAGTGATGGAGTGCTGCATCAGATGACCTGGCCTCCACAATCCCCCGACCTCAACCCAATTGAGATGGTTTGGGATGAGTCGGACCACAGAGTGAAGGAAAAGCAGCCAACAAGTGCTCAGCATATGTGGGAACTCCTTCAAGACTGTTGGAAAAGCATTCTAGGTGAAGCTTGTTGAGACAATGCCAAGAGTGTGCAAAGCTGTCGTCAAGGCAAAGGGTGGCTATTTGAAGAATCTCAAATATAAAATATATTTTGATTTGTTTAACACTTTTTTGGTTACTACATGATTCCATATGTGTTATTTCATAGTTTTGATGTCTTCACTATTATTCTACAATGTAGAAAATAGTAAAAATAAAGAAAAACCCTTGAATGAGTAGGTGTTCTAAAACTTTTGACCTGTAGTGTGTGTGTGTGTGTATTTATTTATACTGAGAGTACAAAACATTAGGAACACCTTCCTAATATTGAGTTGCACCCCCTTTTGCTCTCAGAACAGCCACAATTCGTCGTGGGCATGGATTCTACAAGGTGTCGAAAGCATTCGAAAAGGATGCTGGCCCATGTTGACTCCAATGCTTCCCACAGTTGTGTCATGTTGGCTGGATGTTCTTTGTGTGGTGGGCCATTCTTGATACACACAGGAAACTGTTGAGTGTGAAAAAACCAGCAGCGTTGCAGTTCTTGACACACACTCAAACCCGTGCGTCTGGCACCTACTACCATAACCAGTTCAAAGGCGCTTAAATATTTTGTCTTGCCCATTCACCCTCTGAATGGCACACATACACAATCCATGTCTCTAGGCTTAAAAATCCTTCTTTAACCTGTCTCCTCCCCTATATCTACACTGATTGAAGTGGACTTAACAAGTGACATCAATAAGGGATCATAGCTTTCACATGGATTCACCTGGCCAGTCTATGTCATGGAAAGAGCAGCATCTCTCTCTCTCTCTCTCTCTCTCTCTCTCTCTCTCTCTCTCTCTCTCTCTCTCTCTCTCTCTCTGTCTCTGTCTCTGTCTCTGTCTCTGTCTCTGTCTCTGTCTCTCTCTCTCTCTCTCTCTCTCTCTGTCTGTCTCTCTCTCTCTATCTATCTATCTATCTATCTATCTATCTATCTATCTATCTACAGTATATATCTATCTATCTATCTACAGTGAGGGAAAAAAGTATTTCATCCCCTGCTGATTTTGTACGTTTGCCCACTGACAAAGACATGATCGTCTATAATTTTAATGGTAGGTTTATTTGAACAGTGAGAGACAGAATGACAACAAAAAAATCCTGAAAAACGCATGTCAAAAATGTTATAAATTGATTTGCATTTTAATGAGGGAAATAAGTATTTGACCCCCTCTCAATCAGAAAGATTTCTGGCTCCAAGGTGTCTTTTATACAGGTAACGAGCTGAGATTAGGAGCACACTCTTAAAGGGAGTGCTCCTAATCTCAGCTTGTTACCTGTATAAAAGACACCTGTCCACAGAAGCGATCAATCAATCAGATTCCAAACTCTCCACCATGGCCAAGACTAAAGAGCTCTCCAAGGATGTCAGGGACAAGATTGTAGACCTACACAAGGCTGGAATGGGCTACAAGACCATCGCCAAGCAGCTTCGTGAGAAGGTGACAACAGTTGGTGCGATTATTCGCAAATGGAAGAAACACAAAAGAACTGTCAATCTCACTCGGCCTGGGGCTCCATGCAAGATCTCACCTCGTGGAGTTGCAATGATCATGACAATGGTGAGGAATCAGCCCAGAACTACACAGGAGGATCTTGTCAATGATCTCAAGGCAGCTGGGACCATAGTCACCAAGAAAACAATTGGTAACACACTACGCCGTGAAGGACTGAAATCCTGCAGCATCCGCAAGGTCCCCCTGCTCAAGAAAGCACATATACAGGCCAGTCTGAAGTTTGCCAATGAACATCTGAATGATTCAGAGGAGAACTGGGTGAAAGTGTTGTGGTCAGATGAGACCAAAATCGAGCTCTTTGCCATCAACTCAACTCGCCGTGTTTGGAGGACGAGGAATGCTGCCTATGACCCCAAGAACACCATCCCCACCGTCAAACATGGAGGTGGGAGCATTATGCTTTGGGGGTGTTTTTCTGCTAAGGGGACAGGACAACTTCACCGCATCAAAAGGACGATGGACGGGGCCATGTACCGTCAAATCTTGGGTGAGAACCTCCTTCCCTCAGCCAGGGCATTGAAAATGGGTTGTGGATGGGTATTCCAGCGTGACAATGACCCAAAACACACGGCCAAGGCAACAAAGGAGTGGCTCAAGAAGAAGCACATTAAGGTCCTGGAGTGGCCTAGCCAGTCTCCAGACCTTAATCCCATAGAACATCTGTGGAGGGAGCTGAAGGTTCGAGTTGCCAAATGTCAGCCTCGAAACCTTAATGACTTGGAGAAGATCTGCAAAGAGGAGTGGGACAAAATCCCTCCTGAGATGTGTGCAAACCTGGTGGCCAACTACAAGAAACGTCTGACCTCTGTGATTGCCAACAAGGGTTTTGCCACCAAGTACTAAGTCATGTTTTGCAGAGGGGTTAAATACTTATTTCCCTCATTAAAATGCAAATCAATTTATAACATTTTTGACATGCATTTTTCTGGATTTTTTTGTTGTTATTCTGTCTCTCACTGTTCAAATAAACCTACCATTAAAATATAGACTGATCATGTCTTTGTCAGTGGGCAAACGTACAAAATCAGCAGGGGATCAAATACTTCTTTCCCTCACTGTATCTATCTATCTACAGTATCTATCTATCTATCTATCTATCTATCTATCTATCTATCTATCTATCTATCTATCTATCTATCTATCTATCTATCTATCTATCTATCTATCTATCTATCTATCTATCTATCTATCTATCTATCTATCTATCTATCTATCTATCTATCTATCTATCTATCTATCTATCTACAGTATCTATCTATCTATCTATCTATAGTATCTATCTATCTATCTATCTATAGTATCTATCTATCTATCTACAGTATCTATCTATCTATAGTATCTATCTATCTATAGTATATATCTATCTATCCATCCATCCATCCATCCATCCATCCATCCATCCATCCATCCATCCATCCAGCTGTCAGCTTTCTGATCTTTATGCTATCCATGTAGATAAGGTGGTACTGGTTCACCTCTCCTGGCTATTCAGAACCACACCATAGAGTTCCCTAACCTGACCTCTATTCAACGTTCTGCCAATGTTGTCTTAACATAATTCAAGCTTGTTTAGCTAGCTCAACTAATTACCAGCTTCAAAAGAGGTCAGGCCTTGAATGAGATGAGGCCACCGAACTCTGGGAGGGAGGCCATACCATAAGAATGGGGGTCATTCCGTTTAAAGTGTCCCTCTGTCCCGCTCTACGGCCAGTCCCTCTGTCCTTCTCTACGGCCAGTCCCTCTGTCCTGCTCTACGGCCAGTCCCTCTGTTCTGCTCTACGGCCAGTCCCTCTGTCCTGCTCTACGGCCAGTCCCTCTGTCCCGCTCTACGGCCAGTCCCTCTGTCCTGCTCTACGGCCAGTCCCTCTGTCCTGCTCTACGGCCAGTCCCTCTGTCCTGCTCTGTCCTGCTCTACGGCCAGTCCCTCTGTCCTGCTCTACGGCCAGTCCCTCTGTCCTGCTCTACGGCCAGTCCCTCTGTCCTGCTCTACGGCCAGTCCCTCTGTCCTGCTCTACGGCCAGTCCCTCTGTCCTGCTCTACGGCCAGTCCCTCTGTTCTGCTCTACGGCCAGTCCCTCTGTCCTGCTCTACGGCCAGTCCCTCTGTCCCGCTCTACGGCCAGTCCCTCTGTCCTGCTCTACGGCCAGTCCCTCTGTTCTGCTCTACGGCCAGTCCCTCTGTCCTGCTCTACGGCCAGTCCCTCTGTCCTTCTCTACGGCCAGTCCCTCTGTCCTGCTCTACGGCCAGTCCCTCTGTCCTGCTCTACGGCCAGTCCCTCTGTTCTGCTCTACGGCCAGTCCCTCTGTCCTGCTCTACGGCCAGTCCCTCTGTTCTGCTCTACGGCCAGTCCCTCTGTCCCGCTCTACGGCCAGTCCCTCTGTTCTGCTCTACGGCCAGTCCCCTCTGTCCTGCTCTGTCCTACCTACGGCCAGTCCCTCTGTCCTGCTCTACGGCCAGTCCTCTGTCCTGCTCTACGGGCAGTCCCTCTGTCCTGCTCTACGGGCCAGTCCCTCTGTCCTGCTCTACGGCCAGTCCCTCTGTTCTGCTCTACGGCCAGTCCCTCTGTCCTGCTCTACGGCCAGTCCCTCTGTCCTGCTCTACGGGCCAGTCCCTCTGTCCTGCTCTACGGCCAGTCCCTCTGTTCTGCTCTACGGCCAGTCCCTCTGTCCCGCTCTACGGCCAGTCCCTCTTTTCTGCTCTACGGCCAGTCCCTCTGTTCTGCTCTACGGCCAGTCCCCTCTGTCCCGCTCTACGGCCAGTCCCTCTGTCCTGCTTACGGCCAGTCCCATCTGTCCTGCTCTACGGCCAGTCCCTCTGTCCTGCTCTACGGCCAGTCCCTCTGTTCTGCTCTACGGCCAGTCCCTCTGTTCTGCTCTACGGCCAGTCCCTCTGTCCTGCTCTACGGCCAGTCCTCTGTCCTGCTCTACGGCCAGTCCCTCTGTCCTGCTCTACGGCCAGTCCCTCTGTCCTGCTCTACGGCCAGTCCCTCTGTTCTGCTCTACGGCCAGTCCCTCTGTTCTGCTCTACGGCCAGTCCCTCTGTCCCGCTCTACAGCCAGTCCCTCTGTTCTGCTCTACGGCCAGTCCCTCTGTTCTGCTCTACGGCCAGTCCCTCTGTCCTGCTCTACGGCCAGTCCCTCTGTTCTGCTCTACGGCCAGTCCCTCTGTTCTGCTCTACGGCCAGTCCCTCTGTCCTGCTCTACGGCCAGTCCCTCTGTTCTGCTCTACGGCCAGTCCCTCTGTTCTGCTCTACGGCCAGTCCCTCTGTCCTGCTCTACGGCCAGTCCCTCTGTCCTGCTCTACGGCCAGTCCCTCTGTCCTGCTCTACGGCCAGTCCCTCTGTCCTGCTCTACGGCCAGTCCCTCTGTTCTGCTCTACGGCCAGTCCCTCTGTTCTGCTCTACGGCCAGTCCCTCTGTTCTGCTCTACGGCCAGTGCAGGCTGACCTGTAAGTCTGTAAGCCCAAGGGCAAGGAGCCTGGGCTGGAACTTAAGGGTCTTGGGCACTGGCCAGCCGGGCTAAATCTACTAGCCACTAGCTAGGGTCTAATATCTGTGCCATGCGATATCTTAAAAGTCTAAATAAGATAGACAGTAATGTAGTGGTATCTCTTCATGGGGGTAATGTAATAAGATAGACAGTAATGTAGTGGTATCTCTACATTGGGGGTAATGTAATAAGATAGACAGTAATGTAGTGGTATCTCTACATGGGGGTAATGTAATAAGATAGACAGTAATGTAGTGGTATCTCTACATTGGGGGTAATGTAATAAGATAGACAGTAATGTAGTGGTATCTCTACATTGGGGGTAATGTAATAAGATAGACAGTAATGTAGTGGTATCTCTACATTGGGGGTAATGTAATAAGATAGACAGTAATGTAGTGGTATCTCTACATTGGGGTAATGTAATAAGATAGACAGTAATGTAGTGGTATCTCTACATTGGGGGTAATGTAATAAGATAGACAGTAATGTAGTGGTATCTCTTCATGGGGGTAATGTAATAAGATAGACAGTAATGTAGTGGTATCTCTTCATGGGGGTAATGTAATAAGATAGACAGTAATGTAGTGGTATCTCTACATTGGGGGTAATGTAATAAGATAGACAGTAATGTAGTGGTATCTCTTCATGGGGATAATGTAATAAGATAGACAGTAATGTAGTGGTATCTCTACATTAGGGGTAATGTAATAAGATAGACAGTAATGTAGTGGTATCTCTACATTGGGGGTAATGTAATAAGATAGACAGTAATGTAGTGGTATCTCTTCATGGGGGTAATGTAATAAGATAGACCAGTAATGTAGTGGTATCTCTACATTGGGGGTAATGTAATAAGATAGACAGTAATGTAGTGGTATCTCTACATTGGGGGTAATGTAATAAGATAGACAGTAATGTAGTGGTATCTCTTCATGGGGGTAATGTAATAAGATAGACAGTAATGTAGTGGTATCTCTTCATGGGGATAATGTAATAAGATAGACAGTAATGTAGGGGTATCTCTACATTGGGGGTAATGTAATAAGATAGACAGTAATGTAGTGGTATCTCTACATGGGGGTAATGTAATAAGATAGACAGTAATGTAGTGGTATCTCTCATGGGGGTAATGTAATAAGATAGACAGTAATGTAGTGGTATCTCTACATTGGGGGTAATGTAATAAGATAGACAGTAATGTAGTGGTATCTCTTCATGGGGGTAATGTAATAAGATAGACAGTAATGTAGTGGTATCTCTTCATGGGGGTAATGTAATAAGATAGACAGTAATGTAGTGGTATCTCTACATTGGGGGTAATTTAATAAGATAGACAGTAATGTAGTGGTATCTCTTCATGGGGGTAATGTAATAAGATAGACAGTAATGTAGTGGTATCTCTTAATGGGGGTAATGTAATAAGATAGACAGTAATGTAGTGGTATCTCTACATTGGGGGTAATGTAATAAGATAGACAGTAATGTAGTGGTATCTCTACATTGGGGGTAATGTAATAAGATAGACAGTAATGTAGTGGTATCTCTTCATGGGGATAATGTAATAAGATAGACAGTAATGTAGTGGTATCTCTACATTGGGGGTAATGCAATAAGATAGACAGTAATGTAGTGGTATCTCTACATTGGGGGTAATGTAATAAGATAGACAGTAATGTAGTGGTATCTCTTCATGGGGGTAATGTAATAAGATAGACAGTAATGTAGTGGTATCTCTACATTGGGGGTAATGTAATAAGATAGACAGTAATGTAGTGGTATCTCTTCATGGGGGTAATGTAATAAGATAGACAGTAATGTAGTGGTATCTCTTCATGGGGGTAATGTAATAAGATAGACAGTAATGTAGTGGTATCTCTACATTGGGGGTAATGTAATAAGATAGACAGTAATGTAGTGGTATCTCTTCATGGGGGTAATATAATAAGATAGACAGTAATGTAGTGGTATCTCTACATTGGGGGTAATGTAATAAGATAGGCAGTAATGTAGTGGTATCTCTACATTGGGGGTAATGTAATAAGATAGACAGTAATGGTGGACAATGTTATAATATAGTGTTTTTGTGTATTTAGCCAATTTAATGTGCTGTTAATGTCTTGGTTCTATATTATTGCGGTGGCCTTTTTTAAGAATGGATTTTATAGTGAAGGTCAAGAAGTGCATAATGCATCCAATACGTTGTTTACTCTTTACATGAGCAACTATCTGTTAGGCTCCACTCCCAGCTAACAGACAGCAGGTCAGTTCAGCATTCAGAGTATTTACATTTTAGTCATTTAGCAGACGCTCTTATCCAGAGCGACTTACAGGAGCAATTAGGGTTAAGTGCCTTGCTCAAGGGCACATCGACAGATTTTTCACCTAGTCGGCTCGGGGATTAGAACCAGCGACCTTTCGGTTACTGCCACAACGCTCTTAACCACTAAGCTACCTGCCGTGTTTTTATTTAGTATTTAATGACATTAGAACGTAATACTCCATGTGGATATTCAAAGCTATATGTGTCGACACGTTGAGTTGTTCTGTAGAACAGAGCAGTGCATAATGTATCAAATAGCCAGTATCCGAAGCGTTTTAAATGTGCGTTGAGTTGATAGAAATCAGGTTGCATTGAAAGCGATCACTGTATTAACTGTCCTGATTTGTATTGATGTTGACGATTATAAGGACGGGATTTACTGAGTGAGCTGTATATATGTTTGACACTGCGTATCGCTGCAGAGAGTCTTCGGGAGAGGCACAAGGAGAACCAGAGAGCTTCTCCAGGAGATGGGTGGGGACTTACCACTCCAGGTATTGGACAGGTACCTCATCAGACCCCTCCTCCTCCCTACCCCCCCGGTATATATCTCCCTCCCATAGATTCCTATAGAGACTCTCTGCTTGCCCTGTCCTGTTGTCATCCATAGTCCACTGCCTGCCACTCGTTCATTCAGACTGAGACGGGGACCAGAGGTGTAGATTCATTCAGACTGAGACGGGGACCAGAGGTGTAGATTCATCCTGGAGCCAGTGGAGCAAACAGCACTGCTCAACCTCAGCGCCAACATGTTGTATCTGGAGACGGGGACGTCCACGTCGTACAGCGAGGTAAGGCCCAGGGAGGAGGCTCCTAATGGGGCATCCGGGAACCGCTAACGTCCCCTTGGCGATGGTAGTGGGACAGATGGAATATTGGATGTCAGGCCTCAAACTGAAATACCTTTATAGGATTATTACCTCTGTTTTTATATTTTTATATTTCACCCCATGAAATCAGTTTGATATGTTTTGGTCTCTGAGTTTATTGGCGGCTTAGGGCTTTGTGGTGGTATAGAGCTTTTATTTAACAAAGAAATCTGAATACGTTTTAGTAGTTAAAAGTGGTTATTTTAAATCTGTCTGTGGCACTCACAAAACAGAGAAAGATGTGTTGGCGGCAGATTCCTCTTTGTTTGCGTTTTGATTTAGTGGTGTTGTATGTTTTCTGTGTGTGTGTGTGTGTGTGTGTGTGTGTGCAGGGGAATGTAAACACCTGGAGTGCTTGTTGAATAGAGGAAGAGGCGCTAAATGAAATGGCTGCTCTGCTCTGCTACCCTGTCCCGTTGAGATGTGGAATGGACTCTGCTAATAGCCCTGTTAACATCTGGAACCAGAACTACTGACTCAACCATGGTTCCATTAGTTCTAGTTCTAATAGTTCTAGTTCCATCAGTGTTTTAACCTTCATTAGACAAGACGGTGAAGGTTCAGTAATGATGCCATGGATAGTATTGCTTTTCTGGGATTTTAGACTGTGATTTGATTTGATTGCCTGGTGTTACATGCTGAATTGTAAAAACACAGAACTGAATCAAAATTCATATAATCTCTGATTTATCTCCCCAAATTATCCTCTAACTTTGTGTGAATTGGTATTGTGTATAGGAGGCCTAGTTCTGGGTTTGATAAAGATTATTCATGTGATTTCTTTTCGAGACAGAAGATAAAATGGTGGTTGATGGGTGGGAATCTGGAGACATGGAGCTGTGGTTTGATGAGCCGTGCAGAGCAGTGCTGTTTCCACGTTGTTTAGGAACAGGAAAATGTCCATTTGTATGGAAACAATATAGCCTAAAACAATGTACCGTAGTTCAAGTGGTTTGAATGAAGTCAAGTAAAGAATGTCAGATGTTTATGACAGTATGAGGATACATTAGAATCTATTTTGGGTTAATCAAAATGGAGCCAGTACAATTGACTGGAAACAGAAATGTGTGGTTTTAAAGATGTTTTGGCGGTTTGAATTACAGGTGTGACATAGGGAGTGGAATAAGGCTCTCGTCTAAAATGGCCATCTGGAAATGCATAATAGATTCTTGTCTTCGAGACAGAAGTGACACAATAGAAAGTTCTGTTACTGTTGACAACAACAGATAATTGGCTCCGTGTAGCTCAGTTGGTAGAGCGTGGCGCTTGCAACGCCAGGGCTGTGGGTTCGATTCCCACGGGGGGCCAGTATGAAACATTTATGCACTCACTTCACTGTAAGTCGCTCTGGATAAGAGCGTCTGCTAAATGACTAAAATGATCATGGTGGAGACAACTAGTCACTGTCATTATATTCAGTAAGACTGTTTGTTAATTTATTTATGATCATGTTCTATTTCTAGCTATAATTTCTATCAAATGTCGCTTTACTTTGAGCAAGTAAAATTATTTCTGTAGTGGCAGGAATTGTATTACAGTCCTCCTGAATATCAATATTTCTGGAATTTAGTCATTTATTTTATCTCATAGTTTTATGAAAATTGTGATCTTGAGATATTTTTGTAATATGCTTTTTTGGGTGGCAGATGAACACTTCTGAACTCTGTTAATGTCACTAGACGTAGAAAGGATCCTACGTATTTGTTCCATTAGGCTATCTGTTAAGACGGCAGTCTCCTGGTGTGAATCTGCTACTCTCCTCCCCTTCTAGGATGGCTGTTAGATCTAAACAGCTCTTTCTGGTTGTTCTCCTAAAACCCACCATGCTTAGCGCTCAGGTAGGGCGTCTGTCAGAGTCTATCTACCAATACTTGACCGCTCTACTCTGCTGGTATAGGACTGTTGTCAACACACACCGTTATTCCAGAGTGGACGGCCGTAGACAGAGGAGTTACCTGAGACCCCCGATCCCCCTTCCTGGGGGTTTTAATCTGGGGACAGATTAAAAGTCCACAGTTTTGGTTTGTAATGCTCTCACAGTCACAGATTTATTCTGAAAAGATAGTTGGAGGGAAAAATCCATAGATTTTTCAATTTTAAGTTTTATAAAGCGATTGAAATATGTGTTTTTATTTAATGGTTTAAGAATGAACCATCATGCATATTCTGTTCTAACTGTAAGTCGCTCTGGATAAGAGCGTCTGCTAAATGACTAAAATGTAAATGTAAAATGTAAACAGGTGATAAGTGGGGGACTTTTCTTGTGAAGTCATAAATAAAAACTAGTTGGTATCAAACGCTCCATCTCCGTAAGGATCACTGATGGTTTCTCAGATTTGCAGGGGGCAGATTGCACGGGGGGCAGATTGCACGGGGGGCAGATTGCAGGTGTGGCAGGTCAACTCTTTTAAGTTTACCGAGTGGGGGGTCTTAGAGCGGGGGTCTCTGTCCACCTCTATCCCTTCTGGCTATATCCCAAAAGTCACTCTATCCCCTACATAGTGCACTACTTCTTCCATTTAAGATGCAGCCTCTGGGTAAAGTATCAGGTTCCCCCCCCCCCCTCCCCCTCCAGGGCCATCAGAACGGGGCGGTGCCAAGCACTGCTGTTTAGTCCCTGCTCGTAATTGCTTTAATGGTGTGTTGACGTAGATACAATCACCTGCTCTGCCCACCCCAGCAGGTATATATATGGGGTGTAGGTAGATAGCCCCCCCCCCCCAACCACCCAGACCTTCTGTCCTCCACCCTGCTAGAGCTGTTAATTCCCACACCCTAGACACCACTCACCCAGGGACCACAGTGCAGGTCAGAGGAGAGGCTGGAATGTATTCTCCCCTAGGGCCAGGTCTTAAGGGCCAGGTCGTCCTCCTCTGGTTCCTCCCTGGGGTAACGGTCTCCTCTGGTTCCTGTCAATTTTATTGGCAGTTTAAAGTTCTGAGGTGATCAATTGCCTCATACTGCCTATAGTAATAGCTGTTAGCTATGGTAAGGAGAAGGGGTCAGATTACTGACCTCCCCTGTCTCTGTACTTTCTCCTGTTGGTAAAGAGTTAGTAACAATAGAATAAGTAGCATCACTTTCACCAGAGAGGAAAAGTTACCATTAAAAATAAGCCTGATTTTGGTTATCATGTCAAATAAATGAATTGGACTACTGCATCTCAGATTAATCTGATTGGTTCAAACCCTTACCCTAAATAACTGATAGAAATGCATATGGTCCCAAAACTATGGCAACTGGTTCATGGAGAGTGTGGTACTAAATATTAGACTATTTTAAACTGTCAAATCAAAAGAATTTCAATGCTCATACAGATGTAGGATCTTAATTTGACCAGATTCTCACAGCAGGAAAATTATCCAGCAGCAACGTGAGATGTGAATTGTGTTGATTGTCATTCATGGACATTTTTGTAGGGGTTGATACATTTTTAGTCAGGGCTAATCAAGTCTGACATTTTAGGTTAGCATTTCCTGCAACGACAGGGTGGTCAACCGGGTGACAAATTAAGATCCTACATCGGTTTCTAGTATGTGCCAAACCAAATAGTCATAATGATACAACATTCACTATGAATACCAGCAGTAACGATGCTGACGTATTGAGTGAGAGCTGTTGCTGTTTGCATGTGAGGAATCCCTGATGTCTCTCTGCATAACCTACATCATGAGGAATCAAGGATATGTGTCTCTCTGCATAATCTACATCATTTGGAATCCCTGATATGTCTCTCTGCATAATGTACATCATTTGGAATCCCTGATATGTCTCTCTGCATAATCTACATCATTTGGAATCCCTGATATGTGTCTCTGCATAATCTACATCATTTGGAATCCTCCTGTGGAATCAACAGGCTATCACTCTGAAGGTCAACAGTCTAGGGTAGCGAGCGCCCTGGTCTATTCCACTAGGGTAGCGAGCGCCCTGGTCTATTCCACTAGGGTAGCGAGGACCCTGGTCTATTCCACTAGGGTAGCGAGCGCCCTGGTCTATTCCACTAGGGTAGCGAGCGCCCTGGTCTATTCCACAAGGGTACTGAGAACCCTGGTCTATTCCACTAGGGTAGCGAGCGCCCTGGTCTATTCCACTAGGGTAGCGAGCGCCCTGGTCTATTCCACTAGGGTAGCGAGCGCCCTGGTCTATTCCACTAGGGTACCGAGGACCCTGGTCTATTCCACTAGGGTAGCGAGCGCCCTGGTCTATTCCACTAGGGTACCGAGCACCCTGGCCTATTCCACTAGGGTAGCGAGCGCCCTGGTCTATTCCACTAGGGTAGCGAGCGCCCTGGTCTATTCCATTAGGGTAGCGAGCACCCTGGCCTATTCCACTAGGGTAGCGAGGGCCCTGGCCTATTCCACTAGGGTAGCGAGCGCCCTGGTCTATTCCACTAGGGTAGCGAGCGCCCTGGTCTATTCCATTAGGGTAGCGAGCGCCCTGGCCTATTCCACTAGGGTACCGAGCACCCTGGCCTATTCCACTAGGGTAGCGAGCACCCTGGCCTATTCCACTAGTGTACCGAGCACCCTGGCCTATCAAAAGGACTATAGCCAAAACCCTTAACTCCCTAAATGATCTGAAGTACCCACCTTTAATTAAATTCAAGCAAAGAATGAAGACATCATGGATGAAAAATTAACAGATTAGGAATTAAAGAATGACGACATCATGGGAAGACAAAAGGAAAAGTGGATTCCAATTTTAAACAAGCAAATCTTCACCCAAATCTTCACCTACAGTCAGCTTGAATGTTTAATTGAGTGGAAGTGGAAGCGATCAACCCTTAAAAGAGAGATGAAGAGATTCAGGCCTCTTCTTCCTCTTCCCTTTAATCAGGTCTGATTCCACTGTAATACACCAGTCATTTCATCACCACTTTAACTGCTCCGGAAACGACCTGCTGCTCCTAGCCCTCTGAGGCCCAGCTCCCGGGTCAGACGTCAGGCAGAAACACAACTTACGTCCCAAATGGCACCCTATTCCCTTTATAGTGCACTCCTTTTGACCACCAGTGTCCATAGGGTGCCATATAGTGTACTATATTGGGAATAGGGTGCCATTTGGGATGAAGCCACTCAATCAAAGGCCTTGACGTCCTCAACAGCCTTTAATAAAGCTGGTTAAAGGTTGCTGCTCAGAAGGAAAGCAGTCTGTTCTGTTCCAGGTCTCTGAGTATTTCTTTGTCTAAGGCAGGCAGGCAGATTCTGGAGTAAGCATTTCAGAATCTCAGCCCGGTGGGAAAACTAGCTAAAAACCAAATGGCCAAATTCTCAGTACCCTAGTGGAATAGACCAGGGTTCTCAGTACCCTAGTGGAATAGACCAGGGCGCTCGCTACCCTAGTGGAATAGACCAGGGCGCTCGCTACCCTAGTGGAATAGACCAGGGTTCTCAGTACCCTAGTGGAATAGACCAGGGCGCTCGCTACCCTAGTGGAATAGGCCAGGGTTCTCAGTACCCTAGTGGAATAGACCAGGGTTCTCAGTACCCTAGTGGAATAGACCAGGGTTCTCAGTACCCTAGTGGAATAGACCAGGGTTCTCAGTACCCTAGTGGAATAGACCAGGGTTCTCAGTACCCTAGTGGAATAGACCAGGGTTCTCAGTACCCTAGTGGAATAGACCAGGGTCCTCAGTACCCTAGTGGAATAGACCAGGGCGCTCGCTACCCTAGTGGAATAGACCAGGGTTCTCAGTACCTAGTGAATAGACCAGGCTCAGTACCTAGTGGAATAGACCAGGGCGCTCGCTACCTAGTGGAATAGCCAGGGCGCTCGCTACCCTAGTGGAATAGACCAGGGTTCTCAGTACCCTTGTGGAATAGACCAGGGCGCTCGCTACCCTAGTGGAATAGACCAGGGGCTCGCTACCCTAGTGGAATAGACCAGGGTCCTCGCTACCCTAGTGGAATAGACCAGGGTCTCGTACCCTAGTGGAATAGACCAGGGTTCTCAGTACCCTAGTGGAATAGACCAGGGTTCTCAGTACCCTAGTGGAATAGGCCAGGGCGACCTGATACAACGAAACTGGAGATCTGTCCTGATACAACGATACTGGAGATCTGTCCCGATACAACGGTACTGGAGATCTGTCCCGATACAACGGTACTGGAGATCTGTCCCGATACAACGGTACTGGAGATCTGTCCCGATACAACGGTACTGGAGATCTGTCCCGATACAACGGTACTGGAGATCTGTCCCGATACAACGGTACTGGAGATCTGTCCCGATACAACGGTACTGGAGATCTGTCCCGATACAATGGTACTGGAGATAATGAGCAGCATTTCTCAGGGGTTAGTATCTTTCGAATTTCGGAAGGGGAGGGGATATTTGGCCCCTCTGTGCCTGATCCCTGACTCCAGACACTGGCTGTGTGGCCCAAATGGCACCCTATTCCCTATATAGTGCACTATTTACTGTTGACCAGGGTGCAAGTAGTGCACTATATAGGGAATAGGGTGCCATTTGGGCCACACAGCCAGTGTCTGCAGTCAGGGATCAGGCACAGAGGGGCCATCAGATTCAGCAGCCATCACAGTCTAAAGCAGCTTCATTATTCTCTAATTGCCCCGTTGTGAGGCATGTGAAGGAGTGTCTGTCATTGTGAAGGAGTGTCTGTCATTGTGAAGGAGTGTCTGTCATTGTGAAGGAGTGTCTGTCATTGTGAAGGAGTGTGTCATTGTGAAGGAGTGTCTGTCATTGTGAAGGAGTGTCTGTCATTGTGAAGGAGTGTGTATCATTGTGAAGGAGTGTCTGTCATTGTGAAGGAGTGTGTCTGTCATTGTGAAGGAGTGTCTGTCATTGTGAAGGAGTGTGTCTCATTGTGAAGGAGTGTGTCTCATTGTGAAGGAGTGTCTGTCATTGTGAAGGAGTGTGTCTGTCATTGTGAAGGAGTGTGTGTCATTGTGAAGGAGTGTGTGTCATTGTGAAGGAGTGTGTGTCATTGTGAAGGAGTGTGTATAATTGTGAAGGAGTGTGTGTCATTGTGAAGGAGTGTGTATAATTGTGAAGGAGTGCGTGTGTTTGAGAGAGAGAACTTCTACTGTATGTAGGCTGGAGGAGGTATCTCTGTGTTCCCTTCACAATACACTTGTGACCTAACACCTGCCTGGTGTAACCCAGTGTCATTGTTCCCCTAGACAGGCTCTTGAAAGACACAGTGCCATTGTTCCCCTAGACAGGCTCTTGTAAGACCCAGTGCCATTGTTTCCCGGGGGGTTGAGACTCGTGGCTCCCCTGAGGCGTTGTTTCCCGGGGGGTTGAGACTCGTGGCTCCCCTGAGGCGTTGTTTCCCGGGGGGTTGAGACTCGTGGCTCCCCTCAGGCGTTGTTTCCCGGGGGGTTGAGACTCGTGGCTCCCCTGAGGCGTTGTTTCCCGGGGGGTTGAGACTCGTGGCTCCCCTCAGGCGTTGTTTCCCGGGGGGTTGAGACTCGTGGCTCCCCTCAGGCGTTGTTTCCCGGGGGGTTGAGACTCGTGGCTCCCCTGAGGCGTTGTGGCTGTGTTAGGTTGAGGTTGGCTGGGATGACTTCCCTCAGGTGCTGTGTGTGCGTTCGTGTTGGATACAGTTTAGCTCCTTTTTTAGCATCTCTTCTGTATGCAGTGTGTAGTCCATCAGAATGGGTGTGTTATCATTGATTTAAGTTCTAGTGTTCATACAATGTGCACTTTGTGTGTGTGTGTGTTACTGTGTTTGTCACCTGGCCCACAACAAGCAGCACCTGGTGATGTGAGTGGGAGGGTGTGTTCTGTACAGCTGTGTGGGACGGGGGACCGTGCAGCCTGAAATAAACAAGGGGCCCTTGACTGCCCGTCTGTCTGTCCTGCAGAGATTAATGGTTGTCTAAAGAGACACCTCGGCCTGGAATGTGCAGTTTATAAATGGAGTGGAATGGAATGGAGGAGCAGAGTGGATAGAGCTGGAAGGGGGGAGGGAGAGAGGGAGACGCGGAGCGGAGCAGGGAGGATAAAGAAGGAGCTGGCTGAGGTCCAGGGAACAAGCATTCTCCCTCCTCTCAACAGGTGGCCATTTTGATTGTCCTACTACTCCTGCTGTGTGAACCCTGTCACCTCCGTCTGTAGATGGTGGGTCTCTTCTACAGTAGTAGTTACTACATGATTTAAACAGTAAACCGTTTTTACTTGTACTGGCAGATAGTGTCTATTTTTTTGTCGCATTCTTTAAGATTTGTGTCTTAAAAAAAGTATATAAATCTAAATTAAACAACATAATAATAGACTTCAAATACCGGTAAGTAAACACCGGGCTCCCGAGTGGCGCAGCGGTCTAAGGCACTGCATCTCAGTGCTTGAGGCGTCACTACAAACCCCCTGGTTTGATTCCAGGCTGTATCACAACCGGCCGTGATTGGGAGTCCCATAGGGGCGGCGCACAATTGGCCCAGCGTCGTCCGGGTTTGGCCGGTGTAGGCCGTCATTGTAAATAAGGTTTTGTTCTTAACTGACTTGCCTGGTTAAATAAAGGTAAAATAAAAAAGCTGACTGTAGTTTAGGTTGGGAAACCTCACCTCAGCTAGCTGGGAAGCTGTTTCTCAAGTACTGTGACATCATTGTTAAACTAAATGACTGAGGCGTTTGACATGGCGGGTGTGATCTACCAGGAAGGAAGCATTGCATAAGGACTGATGCTTCATTTGTCAGGAAGTCTGTTACTTTCTGTTTACTGGACATGTTGATGAAAATGTTAAGGCAGTGTTTCTAATCTACAGTATATAGGTATTCATTATTTATTGTCTTACTATTTCTGTATTTTTAGAGTATTGGGAAAGTAAAAACCCTGATGAAGGCTACGGGCCAAAACACATTGGTTTTACCTTTTAACAATAAATAACCATTTTTAACAACTTCCACTGTCCTCCAAGAGTTGCTGAATTTCCTCTTGGCTTTAGTGTTTCTAAAGCAGGGTGTCTTTAAACTATGGGTCGGGTCCCAAAGTGGGCTCTGGGGCATGTGGGTCGGAAGTAATGAGAACACATCTATAAATCACCCACTATTTCTTCTTGATTGGGGTCGTTGGAGGATAACTCGGGTCACAGGATGACGGTACATTTCTAATTTGGGTCTGGAGCTGAAAGAGATGAGAGTGTACAGGATATGTCTCAGCTGCCATATTACAACCATTAAGAGCATTCAGTAAATAAGGGTGTTTTTGATCAGAAGATTATAATCTTTACTTCTTCCACCAGCTCAGTGTTGACCTACCGAAAGAAAACCGGCAGCTGTCACTCAGTGGAGGACTTACCCTCCCTTACAAAAAAAAAAAAAAAACACGTGGTTTTCTAACGCGTGTGAACAAATCACATGACAAATTTCACGTAAAAAATATACACTACCGGTCAAAGATTTTAAAACACCTGCTCATTCAAGGGTTTTTCTTTATTTTTACTATTTTCTACATTGTAGAATAATAGTGAAGACATCAAAAGTATGAAATAACACATATGGAATCATGTAGTAACCAAAAAAGTGTTAAACAAATCAAAGTATATTTTATATTTTGAGATTCTTCAAATAGCCACCCTTTGCCTTGATGACAGATAAAGTGGAAGTCGGATTTCCGTTGGACCTTGGTGTACAATTGGTCATTAAAGTTCTTTGTCTGTCTGTCTGTCCGTCTAGTCACAGTATACCAACCTGGGGCTGCTGAACAGCATGGATCAGAACATCCAAAATGGCAGCTCTACCTCCACCAGTCCCTACAACAACGACCATGTCCAGAACAACGTGTCAGCTCCTTCACCCTACGCCCAGCCCAGCTCCACCTTCGACGCCATGTCCCCCTCCCCGGCCATCCCCTCCAACACAGACTACGCTGGGGGACACACCTTCGACGTCTCCTTCCAACAGTCATCCACAGCCAAGTCTGCCACCTGGACGGTAAGAGTTCATATCAAATCAATAGATTTATTGATCAAGTTGATTACTTGATTTTAAAGTGCATTTCACATGGGTCTCAACACACTTTACAAATTCCTATAGCACCAGTCACAATTGTATCTGTTACCTCTAGCAATGACAGATGTTATGTTTGGAAATGCGTTCGTTCCATTTATCATCCAATTGAATATCTACAAAAATTATGCCAAGTGACTCAAAATGATTTGAATTCATCATTATTTGTATTGGAAGTAGAGGTCTGCGATGTCTAAGGTATGGTTGATTGATGTGTTCTATCATAGGCCACACCCACCTTGCGAGCAAAACATTTTAGTTTCCCACTTGACAGCGGAGAGAAAATGAGGTCATTTCCTGCAATGCTACACATTTTGCGGTGGGGCAGAGAGAAGATTTGACAGTTTTACATCCAATTTCCTGAAATTCTACACATTTTGTCATAGGGTGGAAAAAAATGTTTGCAGCTTTTAATATGATATCGGAGTGAGGGTGACTAAGAAAATCAAATGGGGGCTCCCCGGTCGGTAATTCAACCATGATTATTCCAAGTTTATAATCTGACTAGACTAATTTACCAATGTAAATATGTTTTGCTAACATGGGCTAATTCAGTGACTGACATAACAAGAGAAACATTTCGAAATTGCACCTTGTGTATTCTACTATTCTAACTCTCAATAGTAAGTTGATACCCTGAAAATACAACATATTTCCGGGGGAAATTGATCCGCTGGTCTACTAAAGGGAGGCAGGCCGCCAGTCGCCCATTCCTGCTCTACATGATAAGTGTGTGAAGATTCTATCAAGACAATCAGTGCACCAGGCAACAAGTCAACTTTTCTCTATTGCACAACTATGACTGCATGTCTACCTCATCTAATCTCATGACAGAAGAACCTCAAGCCTTTTCTCAGGGACTCGGCCATGACAGAAGAACCTCAAGCCTTTTCTCAGGGACTCGGCCATGACAGAAGAACCTCAAGCCTTTTCTCAGGGACTCGGCCATGACAGAAGAACCTCAAGCCTTTTCTCAGGGACTCGGCCATGACAGAAGAACCTCAAGCCTTTTCTCAGGGACTCGGCCATGACAGAAGAACCTCCAGCCTTTTCTCAGGGACTCGGCCATGACAGAAGAACCTCCAGCCTTTTCTCAGGGACTCGGCCATGACAGAAGAACCTCCAGCCTTTTCTCAGGGACTCGGCCATGACAGAAGAACCTCCAGCCTTTTCTCAGGGACTCGGCCATGACAGAAGAACCTCAAGCCTTTTCTCAGGGACTCAGCCATGACAGGAGAACCTCAAGCCTTTTCTCAGGGACTCGGCCATGACAGAAGAACCTCAAGCCTTTTCTCAGGGACTCGGCCATGACAGAAGAACCTCCAGCCTTTTCTCAGGGACTCGGCCATGACAGAATAACCTCCAGCCTTTTCTCAGGTACTCGGCCATGACAGAAGAACCTCCAGCCTTTTCTCAGGGACTCGGCCATGACAGAAGAACCTCCAGCCTTTTCTCAGGGACTCGGCCATGACAGAAGAACCTCAAGCCTTTTCTCAGGGACTCGGCCATGACAGAAGAACCTCAAGCCTTTTCTCAGGGACTCGGCCATGACAGAAGAACCTCAAGCCTTTTCTCAGGGACTCGGCCATGACAGAAGAACCTCAAGCCTTTTCTCAGGGACTCGGCCATGACAGAAGAACCTCAAGCCTTTTCTCAGGGACTCGGCCATGACAGAAGAACCTCAAGCCTTTTCTCAGGGACTCGGCCATGACAGAAGAACCTCAAGCCTTTTCTCAGGGACTCGGCCATGACAGAAGAACCTCAAGCCTTTTCTCAGGGACTCGGCCATGACAGTTTAGTTGGGTTGTTACAGGAAGCAAAAGAACGATGTGTGTCTTCTGGATCGTCCAGAATGGTAATGGTCTAAATACATTCAAGGACTTCACCTTTCTTCCAGAAGTTACCTTTAACATTAGATTCAATCTGTATCGCGATAGATCCGTGCTATAGCGCAACGGAAATCACCAAGACTGCATTTACGGTAAACGCTGCATGTGACAGCGCAATCTGAAATTACCTTTACATTTCAATCATGATATAACATGGATCTTCCGCGATACGGATTGAATCTAGCCCTTAATCTAGATGTCTTTACCCCATCTGAACTCCTTGATCTAATCTGACTGACAACTGATGTTGTCATTATGTGACAATGCTGTAGTGCCAGCTGTTGTCTGAGTCCCACCGTGACCACGCGTACTGGCTCCGTGACCACGCGTACAGGCTCCGTGACCACGCGTACTGGCTCCGTGACCACGCGTACTGGCTCCGTGACCACGCGTACTGGCTCCGTGACCACGCGTACTGGCTCCGTGACCACGCGTACTGGCTCCGTGACCACGCGTACTGGCTCCGTGACCACGCGTACTGGCTCCGTGACCACGCGTACTGGCTCCAGGCCGTGTCATGCCATATACAGTGGAACCATGCCATGTACCGTTGTGTAAAATCGAAAGCCAAGTGCACCGTTCCTAGCAACCAGCTGAGCTGCTCAATATCTCACCTGCAGATGGAGATGTCGACCATCAGTATTATCACAGAACCAGCTGAGCTGCTCAATATCTCACCTGCAGATGGAGATGTCGACCATCAGTATTATCACAGAACCAGCTGAGCTGCTCCATATCGCACCTGCAGATGGAGATGTCGACCATCAGTATTATCACAGAAAGTGAGAACTTGAAATAATTATTGGGTTGGATCCATTGCCTTTCTACGTTCTATATATAGGCTGTTTACTTCAAGTGTTGGATCTCTTGTGAAATCAGAATATTCATGGGAAACTATGTGGCTAAACCAGTCTTACGTGGTGCCATGCCACTTATACGTTGGGCCATTATGGTCCAGCTGAGCCATCAATCTCCTATTTGGCAGACGGTAGAAGGGAGTGATGCAGAACCTGTGGGCTTATTGCCTAATTATCAACCAACGGTAGGTAGGTCATGTCTTAGAGTCAACAGGCGGGACTCGGGGAGTACTCTGGGGCCATCTCAGCCAGCTCATTGGCTACAACGACCGTGGGATAGTGACATTTACCCAATTCCAACGCTGCCTCTCTCTCGTCCTTCTCAACTCTACAGCACAGAAACAACGGTGGTCTGTCTGTGTGTGGAGAGAACAGGGAAGAGTCTACTCTGGATCATAAAGTCACAACAGTCATAACACATGATGCAATATTGGTTTACCTGATGCTTTGGTCTGAGCTCATCATGAGGAAGATTAAGCCAATGACCTTTGGCCTATATAATGCTTAGGCTGTCTTCCATACACAATAGGAGGATGCATAATAGAACTGGACTGGAAACCAATGCACACTAAAAAAAAAAGTGGGACGACGCCTTTGTTCATCTGAAGTGCTTTTATTGATTGGAATTATTAGAAAATTATACTTTGTTTCATTCAACCTGTTTTATTCAATTAGTCTGATCTGTCGAATTCAATGTGATTTTTTTATTTTTATTTATTGAGTGAAAGTTTCTAAATTGCTTTCAACACCTCATGCTAGAGGTGTTCACGGATCCACCCGGACCCGAGTACCCGAGACCCGATGTGGGAGCCGAGTGGATCCGGATCCAGGGAATTCTAAATAATGTCACGGGTCAGATCTGATATGATTGTCACGGGTCTCGGGTATGTGTAATTTTTAAATGACTTGTCCGGATGGACCCGTACAGATCCGGACGCGACTGCTGCAGTAGAGAGAGAAATTGTATAATTTATGCTGCTGCCCTTTTGCTTTTCACCAGAGTGGCGCGTGTAGCTTGTTGTTGTTGTTGTTGGCCAATCAGAGTGGCGCGTGGAGCTTGTTGTTGTTGTTGGCAACACCAGAGTGGCGCGTGTAGCTTGTTGTTGTTGTTGGCCAATCAGAGTGGCGTGTGTAGCTTGTTGTTGTTGTTGGCCAATCAGAGTGGCGCGTGTAGCTTGTTGTTGTTGGCCAATCAGAGTGGCGCGTGTAGCTTGTTGTTGTTGGCCAATCAGAGTGGCGCGTGTAGCTTGTTGTTGTTGTTGGCCAATCAGAAGTCATCAAAGCGCCACTAGGCTACAGCCCTAGAGCCTCTGTGGGGCTAAAGTGAGGAGATACAGTGCCTTCAGAAAGTATTCACACCCCATGAGTTTTTCCAAGTTTTGTTGTTTTACAGCCTGAATTTAAAATGGATTAAATGTCGATGTTCTGTCACCGGCCTACACACAATACCCCATAATGTCAGAGTGGAATTATGACTTACAAATTAATAAAAAATCAAAAGCTGAAATGTCTTGAGTCAGTAAGTATTCAACCCCTTTGTTATGGCAAGCCTAAATAAGTTCAGGAGTAAAAATGTGCTTAACAAGTCACATAATAAGTTGCATGGGCTCACTCTGTGTGCAATAATAGTGTTTAACATTAATTTTGACCAACTACCTCGTCTCTGTACCCCACATATACAATTATTTGTAAGGTCCCTCAGTCGAGCAGTGAATTTCAAACACAGATTCACCCACAAAGACCAGGGAGGCTTCCCAATGCCTCGCTAAATAGGGCAAAGACCAGGGAGGCTTCCCAATGCCTCGCTAAATAGGGCAAAGACCAGGGAGGCTTCCCAATGCCTCGCTAAATAGGGCAAAGACCAGGGAGGCTTCCCAATGCCTCGCTAAATAGGGCAAAGACCAGGGAGGCTTCCCAATGCCTCGCTAAATAGGGCAAAGACCAGGGAGGCTTCCCAATGCCTCGCTAAATAGGGCAAAGACCAGGGAGGCTTCCCAATGCCTCGCTAAATAGGGCAAAGACCAGGGAGGCTTCCCAATGCCTCGCTAAATAGGGCAAAGACCAGGGAGGCTTCCCAATGCCTCGCTAAATAGGGCAAAGACCAGGGAGGTTTCCCAATGCCTCGCTAAATAGGGCACCGATTGGTAGAATAAAGCATTGAATATCCCTTTGAGCGTGGTGAAGTTATTAATTACACTTTGGATGGTGTATCAATACACCCAGTCAATAGAAAGATACAGGCGTCCTTCCTAACCCAGTTGTCGGAGAGGAAGGAAACAGCTCAGGGATTTCACCATGAGGCCAATGGTGACTTTAAAACAGTTACAGAGTTTAATGGCTGTGATAGGAGAAAACTGAGGATGGATCAACAACATTGTAGTAACTACACAATACTAACCTAAATGACAGAGTGAAAAGAAGGAAGCCTGTACAGAATACAAATATTCTAAATATTCATGCATCCTGTTTGCAACAAGGCACTAAAGTAATACTGCAGAAAATGTAGCAAAGGAATTAACTTTTTGCCCTGAATACAAAGTATTATAGTTTGGGGCAAATCCAAAACAACACATTACTGAGTACCATTCTCCATATTTTCAAGCATAGTGGTGGCTGCATCATGTTATGGGTATGCTTGTAATCGTTAAGGACGCGGCAGTTTTTCAGGATAAAAAAAAGAAACGGAATGGTTCAGTCTGCTTTCCACCAGACACTGGGAGATGAATTCACCTGTCAGCAGGACAATAACCTAAAACACAAGACCAAATCTACACTGGAGTTGCTTACCAAGAAGACAGTGAATGTTCCTGAGTGGCCGAGTTACAGTTTTGACTTAAATCTACTTGAAAATCTATGGCAAGACTTGAATACATTTCTATAAACCTGTTTTTTTGCTTTTTCATTATGGGGTATTGTGTGTAGATGGGTGAAAAAACTATTTAATCCATTTTGAATTCAGGCTGAAACAACAAAATGTGGAATAAGTCAAGGGGTATGAATACTTTCTGAAGGCACCGTATTTAATCAATAGAAGATGCAATTAAAATTATGGAATGAAAAGTTAAAGGAGAAGGATGGACTACAACGACCAATAGCCAATGGGTAGGCTGCTGCCACCGACCAATAGCCAACAGGTAGGCTGCTGCCACCGACCAATAGCCAACAGGTAGGCTGCTGCCACCGACCAATAGCCAACAGGTAGGCTGCTGCCACCGACCAATAGCCAACAGGTAGGCTGCTGCCACCGACCAATAGCCAACAGGTAGGCTGCTGCCACCGACCAATAGCCAACGGGTAGGCTGCTGCCACCGACCAATAGCCAACGGGTAGGCTGCTGCCACCGACCAATAGCCAACAGGTAGGCTGCTGCCACCGACCAATAGCCAACAGGTCGGCTGCTGCTTAATATTCTGAATGGAGTTGTTGTTCGTAACTGTAGGCACAGGGTCACTGTCCTGCTGCCTCTCTAAGCTCCTGGAAGCTACACAGAATGGCTAGAGTCTAGCTCAGTCACCGGTCTAGCTCAGTCACCGGTCTAGCTCAGTCACCGGTCTAGCTCAGTCACCGGTCTAGCTCAGTCACCGGTCTAGCTCAGTCACCGGTCTAGCTCAGTCACCGGTCTAGCTCAGTCACCGGTCTAGCTCAGTCACCGGTCTAGCTCAGTCACCGGTCTAGCTCAGTCACCGGTCTAGCTCAGTCACCGGTCTGATAGTCTCAGTCACCGGTCTGATAGTCTCAGTCACCGGTCTGATAGTCTCAGTCACCGGTCTGATAGTCTCAGTCACCGGTCTGATAGTCTCAGTCACCGGTCTGATAGTCTCAGTCACCGGTCTGATAGTCTCAGTCACCGGTCTGATAGTCTCAGTCACCGGTCTGATAGTCTTATGGCACAAGGCCACTGTAGACGTTACCACCCCAGCTTTACTCTGTTTTACCCTGCACATAGAGCTGGCCCTTTAGCCGGGCTGGCTGTGGGGGGTTAGGGGGAAAGTCCGACCCGAGTTTACTTAATTCCCTGCCGGTTCCAAGTGGAAAAAGCATCTACTTTGGTGTTATTTCTAATCAGAAAAAAATATTCTCCATGCACTGTAATTTACGACTTGATTAAGAGCTATTGATAAAAGCTGGGTAAATGAGTAATCTGTTGGGAGAAAGGGGATTGTAAATATAAATGACACTTGTTTTAGACCTATTTTACCTTATAACCGCTGGAGACACACGTGAAACCAGTCATATGGCAGCAAACTGAAGCATATCAACTTTCCCGAAGTAAAGTTGATGAAATGCTGTTCCATCAGAATTTAAATTGTACGGCCTTTTAACTTGCAGGGATCTCTAATGTCTTAATTATAGTCTATCCCGACTTCCTCTGTTTCCTGTTTCTATGATAAATATTATCCACTATCAGTATGGACCATCGGTAGTCCTAATAACAACACATTCAACTGCCAATTTACTGCTAGTTCCTTTCAGTTGGTATAGTCTACATTATCATTCCATTTAATTACATTATTAGTTCCTTTCAGTTGGTATAGTCTACATTATCATTCCATTTAATTACATTGTTAGTTCCCTTCAGTTGGTATAGTCTACATTATCATTCCATTTAATTACATTATTAGTTCCTTCAGTTGGTATAGCCTACATTATCATTACATTTAATTACATTATTAGTTCCTTCAGTTGGTATAGCCTACATTATCATTCCATTGAATTACATTGTTTAGTTCACCTTCATTTGCTTCCTTTGTAAAGTTGATGATTTAAAAAAAAAATAGACATTTTTGTGGAGCGCAGACAAGGCCCTAACAGTTTGAACCTGATGCATGGTGAGATACTTGGCCCTGTCATCACACATTTCCATGGTTAGTGCAGGCAACAGACGAGGGTGTAGCCTACTATTGGACACTATTCTCCCTATTATAACTCTATGTACACTAATCTTCCAACAGCACCATGGGTTGAAGAACTGAATGTGGCAATTTTCAGAATGAATCAAACCACCGTTTCTTTCTTTTGTGAGTAAAGGCTCTCCAAGGCTCTTTTAACTCGAATACTCTCCTAAACCTAAATAATCTACAAGATCACAGTATTTTTACATCTACCAATTGGTGCTGAAACGCAGACGAATGTGCATATATTTAGATGGCTTTCTTTCATTGATCCCTAATATTCTGAACCCATTCTCTCTATATATTCTAGTGAGTCTGTCGACAAAATTCTAACTAAAAAGGTTCACCGTATTTAAAGGGATGGCTTAAGATAAATGTTCTGAAAACCTTATTAAATAAAAACTCCACGAGAATATCTGTTGGCCAGCAAGTGGTAGGGTTTTCAGCGGTTGAATTACATTCATTCAGAGTGCGCAAGCTGACTGAATAAGGTACGTCTGAATACCAAATACTGAGAAGTGCGTAGGAAAGGTGTAAATTCCTACGTCTGAATCGGCCCCTTAGTGCACTGTGTTCTGTCTCTGTGTGTTCTGTGTTCTGTGTTCTGTCTCTGTGTGTTCTGTGTTCTGTCTCTGTGTGTTCTGTGTTCTGTCTCTGTGTGTTCTGTGTTCTGTCTCTGTGTGTTCTGTGTTCTGTCTCTGTGTGATCTGTGTTCTGTGTTCTGTCTCTGTGTGTTCTGTGTTCTGTCTCTGTGTGATCTGTGTTCTGTGTTCTGTCTCTGTGTGTTCTGTGTTCTGTCTCTGTGTGTTCTGTGTTCTGTCTCTGTGTGTTCTGTCTTACTCTGTCCTTTATGGTGTGGTTCAATGAGACAAAACATACTCTGTCCTTTATGGTGTGGTTCAATGAGCCAAAACATACTCTGTCCTTTATGGTGTGGTTCAATGAGCCAAAACATACTCTGTCCTTTATGGTGTGGTTCAATGAGACAAAACATACTCTGTCCTTTATGGTGTGGTTCAATGAGACAAAACATACTCTGTCCTTTATGGTGTGGTTCAATGAGACAAAACATACGCTGTCCTTTATGGTGTGGTTCAATGAGACAAAACATACTCTGTCCTTTATGGTGTGGTTCAATGAGACAAAACATACTCTGTCCTTTATGGTGTGGTTCAATGAGACAAAACATACTCTGTCCTTTATGGTGTGGTTCAATGAGCCAAAACATACTCTGTCCTTTATGGTGTGGTTCAATGAGACAAAACATACTCTGTCCTTTATGGTGTGGTTCAATGAGACAAAACATACTCTGTCCTTTATGGTGTGGTTCAATGAGACAAAACATACGCTGTCCTTTATGGTGTGGTTCAATGACCCAAAGACAAATGCCCTAGGTGCATCAGTATATATATATATACTGAATAAAAATATAAAACGCAACATTTAAAGTGTTGGTCCCATGTTTCATGAGCTGAAATAAAAGATCCTAGACATTTTCCATACGCACAAAAAGTTTATTTCTCTCAATTTGGGCACAAATGTCTTTGCATCCCTTTTAGTGAGTGTTTCTCCTTTGCCAAGATAATCCATCCACCTGACAGGTGTGGCATATCTAGAAGCTGATTAAACAGCATGATCATCACATAGGTGCACCTTGTGCCACTCTAAAATGTGCAGTTTTGTTAAACAACACAATGCCACAGATGTCTCATGTTTTGAGGGAGCGTGCAATTGGCATGCTGACTGCAGGAATGCCAAACAGAGCTGTTGCCAGATAATTGAAAGTTAATTTCTCTACCACAAGCCACCTCTATAATTTTAGAGAATTTGGCAAAACATCCATCCGTCCTCAAAACCGCAGACCACGTGTAACCACACCAGTCCAGGACCTCCACATCTGGCTTCTTCACCTGCGGGATCGTCTGAGACCAGCCACCTGGAGAGCTGATGAAACTGTGGGTTTGCACAACTAAAGAATTTCTGCACAAACTGTCAGAAACCATCTCAGGGAAGCTCATCTGCGTGCTCGTTGTCCTCACCAGGGTCTTGACCTGACTGCAGTCCGGCGTCGTAACCGACTTCAGTGGGCAAATGCTCACTGGCCTGCTGGAGAAATGTGCCCTTCATGGATGAATCCTGGTTTCAACTGTACTGGGCAGATGGCAGACAATGTGTATGGTGTCGTGTGGTCGAGCAGTTTGCTGATGTCAGTGTTGAGAACAGAGTGCCCCATGGTGGCGGTGGGGTTATGTTTTGGGCAGGAATAAGCTATGGACAACGAACACAATTGCATTTTTATCAATGGCAATTTGAATGCACAGAGATACCGTGATGAGATCCTGAGGGCCATTGTCGTGCCATTCATCAGCCGCCATCACCCCAAGCATCAGTTGTCAGAGCACCTTACCGATCACTGCACCTGTACACAGCCCATCTGAAATTAGCCCACCCAACTACCTCATCCCTATATTGTTATTTATTTTGCTCTTTTGCACCCCAGTATCTCTATTTGCACATAATCTCTTGCACATCTAGCATTCCAGTGTTAATACTATTGTAATTATTCTGCACTATATAGCCTATTTATTGCCTTACCTCCATAACTTGCTACATTTGCACACACTGTATATATATTTTCTGTTGTATTTTTGACTTTATATTTTTTACCCCATATGTAACTCTGTGTTGTTTTTATTGCACTGCTTTGCTTTATCTTGGCCAGGTCGCAGTTGTAAATGAGAACCTGTTCTCAACTGGCTTACCTGGTTAAATAAAGGTGAAATAAATAAATAAATGTTTCAGCATGATAATGCACAGCCCCATGTTGCAAGGATCTGTACACAATTCCTGGAAGCTGAAAATGTCCCTGTTCTTCCATGGCCTGCATACTCACCAGACATGTCACCCATTGAGCATGTTTGGGATGCTCTGGATTGACGTGTACGACAGCGTGTTCCAGTTCCCGCCAATATCCAGCAACTTCACACAGCCATTGAAGAGGAGTGGGACAACATTCCACAGGCCACAATCAACAGCCTGATCAACTCTATATGAAGGAGATGTGTCGCGCTGCATGAGGCAAATTGTGGTCGCACCAGATACTGACTGGTTTTCTGATCCACGACCCTATTTTTTTTTTAAGGTATCTGTGACCAACAGATGCATATCTGTATTCCCAGTCATGTGAAATCCATAGATTACAGCCAAATTTATTTATTTAAATTGACTGATTTCCTTATATGAACTGTAACTCAGTAAAATCTTTGAAATTGTTGCATGTTGTGTTTATATTTTTGTTCAGTTTAACTATTTGCTATTTGGCTGTTTTCTCTTTGCAGCTACTGTATATTCATGGGTTGAACAGCGTGAGGTGGGGTTTGTCTAGTGTGAGGTTGAACAGCGTGAGGTGGGGTTTGTCTAGTGTGAGGTTGAACAGCGTGAGGTGGGGTTTGTCTAGTGTGAGGTTGAACAGCGTGAGGTGGGGTTTGTCTAGTGTGAGGTTGAACAGCGTGAGGTGGGGTTTGTCTAGTGTGAGGTTGAACAGCGTGAGGTGGGGTTTGTCTAGTGTGAGGTTGAACAGCATGAGGTGGGGTTTGTCTAGTGTGAGGTTGAACAGCGTGAGGTGGGGTTTGTCTAGTGTGAGGTTGAACAGCGTGAGGTTGGGTTTGTCTAGTGTGAGCTTGAACAGCGTGAGGTGGGGTTTGTCTAGTGTGAGGTTGAACAGCGTGAGGTGGGGTTTGTCTAGTGTGAGGTTGAACAGCGTGAGGTGGGGTTTGTCTAGTGCGAGGTTGAACAGCGTGAGGTGGGGTTTGTCTAGTGTGAGGTTGAACAGCGTGAGGTGGGGTTTGTCTAGTGTGAGGTTGAACAGCGTGAGGTGGGGTTTGTCTAGTGTGAGGTTGAACAGCGTGAGATTGGGTTTGTCTAGTGTGAGGTTGAACAGCGTGAGGTTGGGTTTGTCTAGTGTGAGGTTGAACAGCGTGAGATTGGGTTTGTCTAGTGTGAGGTTGAACAGCGTGAGGTTGGGTTTGTCTAGTGTGAGGTTGAACAGCGTGAGATTGGGTTTGTCTAGTGTGAGCTTGAACAGCGTGAGGTGGGGTTTGTCTAGTGTGAGGTTGAACAGCGTGAGGTGGGGTTTGTCTAGTGTGAGGTTGAACAGCGTGAGATTGGGTTTGTCTAGTGTGAGGTTGAACAGCGTGAGGTTGGGTTTGTCTAGTGTGAGGTTGAACAGTGTGAGATTGGGTTTGTCTAGTGTGAGGTTGAACAGCGTGAGGTGGGGTTTGTCTAGTGCGAGGTTGAACAGCGTGAGATTGGGTTTGTCTAGTGTGAGGTTGAAAAGCGTGAGGTGGGGTTTGTCTAGTGTGAGGTTGAACAGCGTGAGATTGGGTTTGTCTAGTGTGAGGTTGAACAGCGTGAGGTGGGGTTTGTCTAGTGTGAGGTTGAACAGCGTGAGGTGGGGTTTGTCTAGTGTGAGGTTGAACAGCGTGAGGTGGGGTTTGTCTAGTGTGAGGTTGAACAGCGTGAGATTGGGTTTGTCTAGTGTGAGGTTGAACAGCGTGAGGTTGGGTTTGTCTAGTGTGAGGTTGAACAGTGTGAGATTGGGTTTGTCTAGTGTGAGGTTGAACAGCGTGAGGTGGGGTTTGTCTAGTGTGAGGTTGAACAGCGTGAGGTGGGGTTTGTCTAGTGTGAGGTTGAACAGCGTGAGGTGGGGTTTGTCTAGTGTGAGGTTGAACAGCGTGAGGTGGGGTTTGTCTAGTGTGAGGTTGAACAGCGTGAGGTGGGGTTTGTCTAGTGTGAGGTTGAACAGCGTGAGGTGGGGTTTGTCTAGTGTGAGGTTGAACAGCGTGAGGTGGGGTTTGTCTAGTGTGAGGTTGAACAGCGTGAGGTTGGGTTTGTCTAGTGTGAGGTTGAACAGCGTGAGGTGGGGTTTGTCTAGTGTGAGGTTGAACAGCGTGAGGTGGGGTTTGTCTAGTGTGAGGTTGAACAGCGTGAGGTTGGGTTTGTCTAGTGTGAGGTTGAACAGCGTGAGGTGGGGTTTGTCTAGTGTGAGCTTGAACAGCGTGAGGTGGGGTTTGTCTAGTGTGAGGTTGAACAGCGTGAGGTGGGGTTTGTCTAGTGTGAGGTTGAACAGCGTGAGGTGGGGTTTGTCTAGTGTGAGGTTGAACAGCGTGAGATTGGGTTTGTCTAGTGTGAGGTTGAACAGCGTGAGGTGGGGTTTGTCTAGTGTGAGGTTGAACAGCGTGAGGTGGGGTTTGTCTAGTGTGAGGTTGAACAGCGTGAGGTGGGGTTTGTCTAGTGTGAGGTTGAACAGCGTGAGGTGGGGTTTGTCTAGTGTGAGCTTGAACAGCGTGAGGTGGGGTTTGTCTAGTGTGAGGTTGAACAGCGTGAGGTGGGGTTTGTCTAGTGTGAGCTTGAACAGCGTGAGGTGGGGTTTGTCTAGTGTGAGCTTGAACAGCGTGAGGTGGGGTTTGTCTAGTGTGAGGTTGAACAGCGTGAGGTGGGGTTTGTCTAGTGTGAGGTTGAACAGCGTGAGGTGGGGTTTGTCTAGTGTGAGGTTGAACAGCGTGAGATTGGGTTTGTCTAGTGCGAGGTTGAACAGCGTGAGGTGGGGTTTGTCTAGTGTGAGGTTGAACAGCGTGAGGTGGGGTTTGTCTAGTGTGAGGTTGAACAGCGTGAGGTGGGGTTTGTCTAGTGGGAGGTTGAACAGCGTGAGGTGGGGTTTGTCTAGTGTGAGGTTGAACAGCGTGAGGTGGGGTTTGTCTAGTGTGAGGTTGAACAGCGTGAGGTGGGGTTTGTCTAGTGTGAGGTTGAACAGCTTGAGGTGGGGTTTGTCTAGTGTGAGGTTGAACAGCTTGAGGTGGGGTTTGTCTAGTGTGAGGTTGAACAGCGTGAGGTGGGGTTTGTCTAGTGTGAGGTTGAACAGCGTGAGGTGGGGTTTGTCTAGTGTGAGGTTGAACAGCGTGAGATTGGGTTTGTCTAGTGTGAGGTTGAACAGCGTGAGGTGGGGTTTGTCTAGTGTGAGGTTGAACAGCGTGAGGTGGGGTTTGTCTAGTGTGAGGTTGAACAGCGTGAGGTGGGGTTTGTCTAGTGTTTTACCTGCCACCAGGTAGGCTAGGCTTGCGTACCAAACGGCACCATTTTGCCTTTGTAGTGCACTACTTTTGACAAGAGCCAAACTGTTGCCTCAACTAGCCCTGATCAACAGTTGTGCACTACACAGGGAATAGGGTGCCGTTTGAGCCACTTCCTAGGTCTCAGGTAGAGTGGAGGAATGTGATGATGGTCTGGGCTGTGTAGGGCTCGGGGGGAGGATTACTGTAATGGATTGAGGACCTGGAGAGAAGTGTGGAAACCTCTCTGCTGATCCCTGCGCTCCGGGCTGGCACGGGGTGTGAGAGAGCTCTGTGTGTGTGTGTACGTTCGCGTGCCTCGGTGCTCCGTCTTTGTTCTGAGGGAGTTGAGCTTTAGCTCTCGACTGCCGTGGCGTCTCCCATTTCACCGCAGGAGGAGGGCCCTCTCAGAGAACCAACCGCTCAAAGAGAAGAGTGTTCCTGGGAACAGCGTTAGGCAAGACGCAACCTGTCCCGGGAACATCTGCGGGGCCAGGGCTCGTCCCACGCCTTAGAGATGGGGCTGAGACTTGTTTATGTCAACGAACCTGTCTAGACTCGCCCCGAACTGAGAGACACAAGCCCTCAAACATACAGCTGGGAAACAACATCAGGGAGAAGGGAAAGAAAGAAGCCAGGGTTTAAAATAAATTATTTCTCCATAATGCTGCAGTCTGGAAAAGGCCCATTTTCAAACTGGTTTTTATTATTATTATTGACCGTGTTTTCTTCCCTGAACAATAGGAGGTTACCCAGGCTATAATGGAACCCCGTTATACAGCAGCAGTGGCATTAGGAGGTTACCCAGGCTATAATGGAATACCGTTAAACAGCAGTAGTGGCATTAGGAGGTTACCCAGGCTATAATGGAACACCGTTAAACAGCAGTAGTGGCATTAGGAGGTTACCCAGGCTATAATGGAACACTGTTAAACAGCAGCAGTGGCATTAGGAGGTTACCCAGGCTATAATGGAACACCGTTATACAGCAGCAGTGGCATTAGGAGGTTACCCAGGCTATAATGGAACACCGTTATACAGCAGCAGTGGCATTAGGAGGTTACCCAGGCTATAATGGAACACCGTTAAACAGCAGTAGTGGCATTAGGAGGTTACCCAGGCTATAATGGAACACCGTTAAACAGCAGTAGTGGCATTAGGAGGTTACCCAGGCTATAATGGAACACCGTTATACAGCAGTAGTGGCATTAGGAGGTTACCCAGGCTATAATGGGCCATAGCTACATATGAGGACACGAGGCCTCAGTCATAAATAATGTAATTTAAAAAACCTTGCCCTGACCTCCAGGGGCCCTGACCTCCAGGGGCCCTGACCTCCAGGGGCCCTGACCTCCAGGAGCCCTGACCTCCAGGGGCCCTGACCTCCAGGGGGCCCTGACCTCCAGGGGGCCCTGACCTCCAGGGGCCCTGACCTCCAGGGGGCCCTGACCTCCAGGGGGCCCTGACCTCCAGGGGCCCTGACCTCCAGGGGGCCCTGACCTCCAGGGGCCCTGACCTCCAGGGGGCCCTGACCTCCAGGGGCCCTGACCTCCAGGGGGCCTGACCTCCAGGGGCCCTGACCTCCAGGGGCCCTGACCTCCAGGGGGCCCTGACCTCCAGGGGGCCTGACCTCCAGGGGCCCTGACCTCCAGGGGCCCTGACCTCCAGGGGGCCCTGACCTCCAGGGGGCCCTGACCTCCAGGGGCCCTGACCTCCAGGAGCCCTGACCTCCAGGGGGCCCTGACCTCCAGGGGGCCCTGACCTCCAGGGGCCCTGACCTCCAGGGGCCCTGACCTCCAGGGGGCCTGACCTCCAGGGGCCCTGACCTCCAGGGGGCCCCCATTGATTTTGTTAGCCACTCTCACTCAGATATCATATTAACATGGAATAAGTCATGGCAAAATGTGTAGAATTGCAGGAAATTAGCTGTAAAACTGCAAGAAAAAGTTCTGTAAAACTAATGTATTTGTTAATAAAATACTTTTTCTGCTAACACACCCCTCTGTACGTATTAAATGATAGCATGGCAGTTGATGTGTTGACGTTCACTTTTGGATGTAGCAACGCTCACTACTTATCACAGAGATGTGATTGGTTGTTAAACTGTAGCTCTAAAAACGAATTGGCTAATCCCAAGAGTGACAGATTCTTATCCCTGGCCACCATCCCAGATCTGGCTAGATAAACATGTCACATCCCAGTACAACGTTACCCAGACACCTGGGATGGCAGCGTCATACGTTTCTACAACCATTGCAGAGATTTTTGTACGCTGATGTTCTTAGTGAGAGCTCCCTTTCGACACTGCTTCCCAAATTATCTTTGCAACACACAGAAATACTTTTTCCTCTTTTGGATTATGTTTTCAGAAACATGTCTTCCAAAACATGTGATGAAAAAACAATGAAATGGTTTCACAGGAAATAAATCGCTAACAAGGAGGAGATTATACGTCCGTTCATTCCTGTTTCTTCTTCTTCTTCAACAAGAGGCAGGTGTTTCTCCTCTGGACAGAAAATAAAATAAAAGACAAACCCTCCTTTTTGCATTTTGGTAGAATTGAGCCAAGTTGGTGAGAAGCTGCTGAAGACATGATGCTACATGTCAGGTATGAAGAGGACAAGACTGGAGGCGCCAAGCCCTGCCTGTTTAAAGGCCCAGCTCTGTCAGAACTTGATTTGGCATGAGCCCGCAGCCACCAGGGGGAAGGAACGCCACAGCATAGGCCTGTCTCAACCTGTACCTGAGACGTGTTGCTGGGAGGAGAACAGTCTGTTTGTGTGTGTTGGGTTGGAGTACCTCTGGTGAGAGATGGAGTAGAAACACAGTCACACAGAAACACACAGACACACACAGACACACACAGACACACAGACACACACAGTTATGCAGGTGTGCTGCACTGTGCGTGTGTGTGTGTGTGTTCGGTAGGCTAATGAATGTGCATTACACGCAAGTTGCAACCATTTGAAATATACAGGATGTCTCATGATCACACATGCTGTTGTCCATTGCAGTTACAGGGGATGAAAAAGAGGGTTTGATTCATTGTATCTATCTGGTGCACACAGTTGGAACGGTCTTTGGTGTCAGGAAGGACAAGGTGTTGGGGGTGGCTTTTCTAAAGAATGTCATTTATCAACAAATAACAAATCAAACAAGTCACGGTTTTTACTCTTGATTAAAAAAAAACACCAAGTCACCTACCAACCTGCCACAGACAGAAGCTTAGTGTTTTTATTCATTAAAAATAACAACGCTCCAATTTTCTTCTCTCTTGACTCCTTGTCAAGCCTGTAAGTGGAGTCAACTGTAGTGACTGGCTGACTGTCTGAGTAGTCAACTGTAGTGACTGGCTGACTGTCTGAGTAGTCAACTGTAGTGACTGGCTGACTGACTGATAGTCCAACTGTAGTGACTGGCTGACTGACTGAGTAGTCAACTGTAGTGACTGGCTGACTGACTGAGTAGTCAACTGTAGTGACTGGCTGACTGACTGAGTAGTCAACTGTAGTGACTGGCTGACTGACTGAGTAGTCAACTGTAGTGACTGGCTGACTGACTGAGTAGTCAACTGTAGTTGACTGGCTGACTGACTGAGTAGTCAACCTGTAGTGACTGGCTGACTGACTGAGTAGTCACTGTAGTGACGGGCTGACGTGAGTGTCAACTGTAGTGACTGGCTGACTGACTGAGTAGTCAACCTGTAGTGACTGGCTGACTGTCCTGAGTAGTCAACTGTAGTGACTGGCTGACTGACTGAGTAGTCAACTGTAGTGACTGGCTGACTGACTGAGTAGTCAACTGTAGTGACTGGCTGACTGACTGTCTGTCTGAGTAGTCAACTGTAGTGACTGGCTGACTGTCTGAGTAGTCAACTGTAGTGACTGGCTGACTGACTGTCTGAGTAGTCAACTGTAGTGACTGACTGACTGTCTGAGTAGTCAACTGTAGTGACTGGCTGACTGACTGTCTGAGTAGTCAACTGTAGTGACTGGCTGACTGACTGACTGTCTGAGTAGTCAACTGTAGTGACTGGCTGACTGACTGACTGTCTGAGTAGTCAACTGTAGTGACTGGCTGACTGTCTGAGTAGTCAACTGTAGTGACTGGCACTGACTGTCTGAGTAGTCAACTGTAGTGACTGGCTGACTGTCTGAGTAGTCAACTGTAGTGACTGGCTGACTGACTGACTGTCTGAGTAGTCAACTGTAGTGACTGCTGACTGACTGTCTGAGTAGTCAACTGTAGTGACTGACTGACTGTCTGAGTAGTCAACTGTAGTGACTGGCTGACTGTCTGAGTAGTCAACTGTAGTGACTGGCTGACTGACTGTCTGAGTAGTCAACTGTAGTGACTGGCTGACTGACTGACTGTCTGAGTAGTCAACTGTAGTGACTGACTGACTGTCTGAGTAGTCAACTGTAGTGACTGACTGACTGTCTGAGTAGTCAACTGTAGTGACGACTGACTGTCTGAGTAGTCAACTGTGTGACTGCTGACTGACTGAGTAGTCAACTGTAGTGACTGGCTGACTGTCTGAGTAGTCAACTGTAGTGACTGGCTGACTGATCTGTTGAGTAGTCAACTGTAGTGACTGCTGACTGCTGAGTAGTCAACTGTAGTGACTGCTGACTGACTGTCTGAGTAGTCAACTGTAGTGACTGGCTGACTGTCTGAGTAGTCAACTGTAGTGACTGGCTGACTGTCTGAGTAGTCAACTGTAGTGACTGGCTGACTGTGTCTGAGTAGTCAACTGTAGTGACTGGCTGACTGTCTGAGTAGTCAACTGTAGTGACTGGCTGACTGTCTGAGTAGTCAACTGTAGTGACTGCTGACTGGACTGTCTGAGTAGTCAACTGTAGTGACTGGCTGACTGTCTGACTGTGAGTCAACTGTAGTGACTGGTGACTGACTGACTGTCTGAGTAGTCAACTGTAGTGACTGGCTGACTGACTGACTGTCTGAGTAGTCAACTGTAGTGACTGACTGACTGTCTGAGTAGTCAACTGTAGTGACTGACTGACTGACTGACTGTCTGAGTAGTCAACTGTAGTGACTGACTGACTGACTGACTGTCTGAGTAGTCAACTATAGTGACTGGCTGTCTGTCTGAGTAGTCAACTATAGTGACTGGCTGACTGTCTGAGTAGTCAACTGTAGTGACTGGCTGACTGACTGAGTAGTCAACTGTAGTGACTGACTGACTGACTGAGTAGTCAACTGTAGTGACTGGCTGACTGTCTGAGTAGTCAACTGTAGTGACTGGCTGACTGTACTGAGTAGTCAACTGTAGTGACTGGCTGACTGACTGACTGTCTGAGTAGTCAACTGTAGTGACTGACTGACTGTCTGAGTAGTCAACTGTAGTGACTGGCTGACTGACTGTCTGAGTAGTCAACTGTAGTGACTGGCTGACTGTCTGAGTAGTCAACTGTAGTGACTGACTGACTGTCTGAGTAGTCAACTGTAGTGACTGACTGACTGTCTGAGTAGTCAACTGTAGTGACTGACTGACTGACTGTCTGAGTAGTCAACTGTAGTGACTGACTGTCTGTCTGAGTAGTCAACTGTAGTGACTGGACTGACTGTCTGAGTAGTCAACTATAGTGTATGTCTGTCTGTCTGTGGAGCTATGTACTCACGCTACCTGGTTCTCCCAAAGCATTTTAGAATTTTTGCATTGTAATTTCATGAAAAGTCCATAATATATCTGCAATAACAGTGGAATGACAGTGTTTCACAGTATTACTTATCCGCCAGTGTTGTGATTGGCTGTGATATTCGCCTATTGATTTCTCCCGCCGGAACGGCATCTGTTGTCAAAATGGGAAAGCTGTTCTGACTTTGTGGCTGTGTTATCTAGTGGAAATTGGGTCAAGTGGCCAATGGAGAAATCGCTCTGTCATTTCCTGGTTGCAAAAATTCTACACTGTTCGCTCAATTTCAGATTATAATAAAATAAAAAATAAATTGGTCATTTAGCAGACGCTCTTATCCAGAGCGATTTACAGGAGCAATTAGGGTTAAGTGCCTTGCTCAAGGGCACAGACAGTTTTTTCACCTAGTCGGCTCGGGGATTAGAACCAGCGACCTTTCGGTTACTGGCACAACGCTCTTAACCACTAAGCTACCTGCCGCCCTATGAGAAAACAAGCACTGTATAGTGTAGGGAATCATTGTACCATCTAAATCGCTGTGAAATATCTTCTCAATAACAGAAAATATAGTTTTTACAGCTGTTCGAAATTTAAAAGGCTGAAACGCGAGTCTCCGCCATGTTACAGGAAATGGGATGCGGGGAGATTTGTTTTGAATGCAGCCTAGTGCTGTTGCAATTCACCCATCTTCCACGTGGGGCAGACATTCTGAGACATTTTAGGTGTAGTACCCTTTTTAAATGGCTGACTTTGTCCCAAATGGCACCCTATTCCCTACATAGTGCACTACTTTAGACCAGAGCCTTATGGTAGCGCACTATATAGGGAATAGGGTGCCATTTGGGATGCACCGTTGTGATTTAAGCGGCTATGTATTGTGTTAGCAGTGTTTTCCCTGTGTGTGTGTGTGTGTGTGTCATTCATATTGTGAATGGCTCATAATTACATAGTAACACATGAGAGAGTACCGCGCCCTTCCTGGGAGAGGAGAAGAGGGCCACTGGGGGGCCACTGTGAGTGTTTTCCTTTCGGCAGCAGCTCCGTAGCAAACATACCGCCAGCAGCACATAGTCGCTCAAAGTTTGTGGCTTGAGGCCTGTGATGGTTGATCTTCATCTGGCTGGCGGTGTGTGTGTTAACCTACAGGATGGCACCAGTCTTAAACAACTGTTGTCTTCTGCCTCGATCGTGGCTGAGATACTGACAATGCTTTATGTTACCATGTATCGTGGCTGAGATACTGAGAATGCTTTATGTTACCATGTATTGTTGTCCTTAGCTAAATGAATGGTCCGTTTTGAAATTATTCACAAGCACTGAACCCCCCTTTACGGCATTTTATTTTTTATTTATTTATTTAACCTTTATTTAACCAGATAAGCCAGTTGAGAACAAGTTCTCATTTACAACTGCGACCTGGCCAAGATAAAGCAAAGCAGTGCGATAAAAACAACAACACAGAGTTAGCATATCTCTCTCTGTCTCTCTCCCCCTCTCTCTCTCTCTCTCCCCCCCTCTCTCTCCCCCTCTCTCCTGTGTGTGTGTGTGTGTGTGTGTGTGTGTGTGTGTGTGTGTGTGTGTGTGTGTGTGTGTGTGTGTGTTGGAGGAGCTACTCTTGATGAAAGGAAAGGGAGTGCTAGCTAGATGGATCGTCCTGGCACGAAGGAGAAGAGAGGAGACGTTTCCTTGCCAAGTAAAAGCTAGATTGTGTAATAATATTAAAAGTCAGACAGCTGCTGGGATGGGCTCCTTTCAATGGAACACAACTTAGTAGAGATGGAATTTAATGTAGCATTGTTCTAGCGCACCGAACACTGCCCCGGGACCTTTTCACAATCTTCACAGGGCTTTGTCCCCCTTCAGAACAGGGCTTTGTCCCCCTTCAGAACAGGGCTTTGTCCCCCTTCAGAACAGGACTTTGTCCCCCTTCAGAACAGGGCTTTGTCCCCCTTCAGAACAGGGCTTTGTCCCCCTTCAGAACAGGGCTTTGTCCCCCTTCAGAACAGGACTTTGTCCCCCTTCAGAACAGGACTTTGTCCCCCTTCAGAACAGGACTTTGTCCCCCTTCAGAACAGGGCTTTGTCCCCCTTCAGAACAGGGCTTTGTCCCCCTTCAGAACAGGACTTTGTCCCCCTTCAGAACAGGACTTTGTCCCCCTTCAGAACAGGACTTTGTCCCCCTTCAGAACAGGACTTTGTCCCCCTTCAGAACAGGACTTTGTCCCCCTTCAGAACAGGACTTTGTCCCCCTTCAGAACAGGGCTTTGTCCCCCTTCAGAACAGGGCTTTGTCCCCCTTCAGAACAGGACTTTGTCCCCCTTCAGAACAGGGCTTTGTCCCCCTTCAGAACAGGGCTTTGTCCCCCTTCAGAACAGGACTTTGTCCCCCTTCAGAACAGGACTTTGTCCCCCTTCAGAACAGGACTTTGTCCCCCTTCAGAACAGGACTTTGTCCCCCTTCAGAACAGGACTTTGTCCCCCTTCAGAACAGGGCTTTGTCCCCCTTCAGAACAGGACTTTGTCCCCCTTCAGAACAGGGCTTTGTCCCCCTTCAGAACAGGACTTTGTCCCCCTTCAGAACAGGGCTTTGTCCCCCTTCAGAACAGGACTTTGTCCCCCTTCAGAACAGGACTTTGTCCCCCTTCAGAACAGGACTTTGTCCCCCTTCAGAACAGGGCTTTGTCCCCCTTCAGAACAGGGCTTTGTCCCCCTTCAGAACAGGACTTTGTCCCCCTTCAGAACAGGACTTTGTCCCCCTTCAGAACAGGACTTTGTCCCCCTTCAGAACAGGACTTTGTCCCCCTTCAGAACAGGGCTTTGTCCCCCTTCAGAACAGGACTTTGTCCCCCTTCAGAACAGGGCTTTGTCCCCCTTCAGAACAGGACTTTGTCCCCCTTCAGAACAGGGCTTTGTCCCCCTTCAGAACAGGACTTTGTCCCCCTTCAGAACAGGACTTTGTCCCCCTTCAGAACAGGACTTTGTCCCCCTTCAGAACAGGGCTTTGTCCCCCTTCAGAACAGGACTTTGTCCCCCTTCAGAACAGGACTTTGTCCCCCTTCAGAACAGGACTTTGTCCCCCTTCAGAACAGGACTTTGTCCCCCTTCAGAACAGGACTTTGTCCCCCTTCAGAACAGGACTTTGTCCCCCTTCAGAACAGGACTTTGTCCCCCTTCAGAACAGGGACTTTGTCCCCCTTCAGAACAGGACTTTGTCCCCCTTCAGAACAGGACTTTGTCCCCCTTCAGAACAGGACTTTGTCCCCCTTCAGAACAGGACTTTGTCCCCCTTCAGAACAGGACTTTGTCCCCCTTCAGAACAGGACTTTGCCCCCCTTCAGAACAGGACTTTGTCCCCCTTCAGAACAGGACTTTGTCCCCCTTCAGAACAGGGCTTTGTCCCCCTTCAGAACAGGACTTTGTCCCCCTTCAGAACAGGACTTTGTCCCCCTTCAGAACAGGGCTTTGTCCCCCTTCAGAACAGGGCTTTGTCCCCCTTCAGAACAGGACTTTGTCCCCCTTCAGAACAGGGCTTTGTCCCCCTTCAGAACAGGGCTTTGTCCCCCTTCAGAACAGAAGTGAACCTGACAGGCAACGTTTTCCATCATGTTCTCTTCACTGGAGCGATTAAACACTGGGGTGCGTCCCAAATGGTACCCTATTCCCTATATTATAGTGCACTACTTTTGACCAGGGCCCATGGGCTAAAGTAGTGCACTATATAGGGAATAGGGGGCCATTTGGGACGTAATATGAATGCTTACAAAGCAGCAGCAGGAATCTGAGAAGTATGGTTATGTCTGGAAGAATCAACTGACTGTTTTCTTTGATGGCCTTTCTACCTTCTTACAGTGCCAGTTAGGCAGATGACCACTAACTGACCCTTTGGGCAGATGACCACTGACTGACCCTTTGGGCAGATGACCACTGACTGACCCTTTGGGCAGATGACCACTGACTGACCCTTTGGGCAGATGACCACTGACTGACCCTTTGGGCAGATGACCACTGACTGACCCTTTGGGCAGATGACCACTGACTCACCCTTTGGGCAGATGACCACTGACTGACCCTTTGGGCAGATGACCACTGACTGGCCCTTTGGGCAGATGACCACTGACTGACCCTTTGGGCAGATGACCACTAACTGGCCCTTTGGGAAGATGACCACTGACTGACCCCTTCTGTGTTTGGGAATGATTCAACCTCTGACTGTCCCATTAGTCAGGTAGCACCATAGCGTTGTGGATGACAAGTCTTTCAGTGAGGAAACGTCCATTCCTGCGGTCAGTGACACTGCTTAGTGTCAGCCAGGTAGTGGTGGTTACTGTGGTAACCACCTCTGACCTCATTTCTACAGTAAGAGCCAGGAAGACTCATCGAATATTCATGACGAAACACACGATGAGTGTCATTGAGTCCTTGTTGGATTGAGACCGAGACATACAGTGCTATGAGGAACCTCTGCCTACCTTGGCCATCAGATTGCAACACTGTGTCGTGTCCCCGTGTCTTGAAGATGAAATCCAGGTCCAGAGTTAAAGGAGGAAGGCCAATTAAATTGTCCCTGGAGGGAGGGGGTCCATTTTATTGCACCACTCCTCAGAAGTGGCTGGCTACTGCCCCGGAGCCCAACTACTAAGAGACATTAGCTAGGTGTGTCCCATCTAACAACAATCAAACACACACACACACACACACACACACACAGAGAGCTTTACATTAACATTTTTAATGGGTAGCAATTATAAAAAAGCTATAATGTTGATACAGAAATCTGTTTCAGTCATTTGTGGAATATGTTTCTACATTGTTTAAAAGCACTACCTCTTGAGATGCATTACATTAAATTCTACACTGTCTCTTTAAGAGTGTCCCGTTTGAGTGACAACATGTAAGAGATGAGTCATTCACTGCTGTGATCATTGATCTCCTGAAGAAGAGATCCCTTTTCATTTCTGTCTGTGTGTCCCCAGATGTTTAGATGTACTGGTAATGTTACCATGGCTACATTCAGTAGACTACTGGTGAAGTAACCAGGTTGTTATTTAGCCGAGGTAACATGACTGAACAAGGTGTAAACAAATGCCCGCAAGTGGTTTTGGAACGACCCACGAAATGGTTTATGAACAGGGCCTTAAAACAATTATTTATAGAAAAACAACAAAATTGCATATTCTAATTGGATGTTCTAATTTCAATTGCGCACCTCAAGAGACTGGTTTCGGCATTGCTAACTGTTTCGGCATGCTAACTGTTTCGGCATCGCTAACTGTTTCGGCATCGCTAACTGTTTTCGGCATCGCTAACTGTTTTCGGCATCGCTAACTGTTTCGGCATCGCTAACTGTTTCGGCATCGCTAACTGTTTCGGCATCGCTAACTGTTTCGGCATCGCTAACTGTTTTCGGCATCGCTAACTGTTTTCGGCATCGCTAACTGTTTTTGGCATCGCTAACTGCCTTTACGTCTTCAGAAAATCACTGATGCATTCTTTCATATTCTTTACATGTTGGCTTTGGATTGAACGAATCGGCTCTCACCAAAATGGTCGCCCTGCCCACACACACACACATATATCACTGATGAAGAGCGTGTGTGTGTGTGTGCGTGTGGGTGGGTGTGCATGTTTCAGGCCATAATCACAGACCTGTCTTTAACCCTCTGTGCTACAGATTTTGTTTTGAAGGCTAGAATGTGTTGATTTATCTGTGGTCCTAAAGGTCAGTGGCTCCAGATGCTCCATTTCCAGAGGATTCATCCATCTACTTTGTTGGTCTTAGCTTTGACTGTCCTGGGCCTGACATTTAAAATGTGACCTTTTTTAAAAAAAATTGGTTAGTCTAGGAATCTAACCCTTTGAACTCTCTTGTCTCTCTGCAGTACTGCATTTTGTACACTTTTTGGTAAAGTTCATGTTCATGTTAAATTATCTTGATGACAAGCGGCTCCTGATGAGGTTTCTATTTTGTGTTGAACTTTGAAGGCAAAGACAAATGTCCACGTTGTGTGGACTGTTTCATTTGATTCATTTACTGTACAGGTCACGAGTAGAGAGATAGAACAGAGAGAGAGAAGAGAGCGAGCGAGAAGAGACGAGAGACGTAGAGAGAAGAGAGAAGACGAGCGAGAAAAGGAAAGAGGAGAGGAGAAGAAAGAGACAAGAGAGCGAGAGAACGCGAAACAACGAGCGAAAGAGAGAGAGAGAGAGAGCAGAAGGAGAGAGAGCAGAGAAGAGGGACAGAGAGAGAAAAGAGAGGAAAGAGAGAGTAGAGACAGAGAGAGCTAGAGAGAGAAAGAGGAGGCAAGAGAGCGAGAGAGGAGAGAGAGCAAGAGAGAGGAGAGGAGAGGAAGAGAGCGGCGAGAGGCGTGAGAGAGAGAGAGGCAGAGAGAGGAGACAAGAGCGCAGGACAGGAGAACGAGAGAGAGGAGAGCAGAGCGAGCGAAGAGAGGAGAGCGAGCGGCGAGCGCGAGAGAGAGACTCTAGAGAGAGAGCGGACGAGAGAGCGCGGGAGAGGCAAGAGAGAGAGGAGCGAGAGCGGAGCGCGCGCGAGGAGAGAGAGAGAGATCGAGGAGAGAGTATGCGAGAGCGAAGCGACGAGAAGGGACAGAGAGGAGAGCGAACGAGAGAAGAGCGAGAGAAGACCGGGCGCACTGGGGCGCTGAAATCCGAATTAGAGTCAGACGAGACTCGAGAAGCTCATACGCTCGCATGTAGCAGTCACTAGAGGAGACGCTAGAGAGTCGCGCGCTGACGATCTCACGGCACCGCAGCTCAAGGAGAGAGGAGGAGTCTCCTCTCGTCTCTTCCTCTCTCTCCTCTCTATCCTCTTCTCCTCTCTATCTCTCTCTCTCTCTCTCTATCTCTCTCTCTCTCCTCTCTCTCTCTCTCTCTCTCTCTCTCTCTCTCTCTCTCTCTCTCTCTCTCTCTCTCTCTCTCTCTCTCTCTCTCCAGTACTCTACAGAGCTGAAGAAGCTGTACTGTCAGATCGCCAAGACGTGTCCCATCCAGATCAAGGTGCTGACCAACCCCCCGCAGGGCGCTGTTATCAGAGCCATGCCCGTTTACAAGAAGGCAGAGCACGTCACCGAGGTGGTCAAACGCTGCCCCAACCACGAGCTCAGCCGCGAGTTCAACGACGGTTAGTTAGTTATATGTCTCTCAGACACTCCTAAAGCACTGTTGATAACATAATATGTTTTTATAAACTGTAAAAAACTGAACATCTTATTTTGGACATTAAGCCCACGTATAGGTGTTGAGTCACATATGAACATGCAACATATTTTGCTGTTTGAGTTCAACGACCGCTAGTTAACTTATCGCTCTCAGGAAATGCTCCTTGCAGTGAGCATTTAGTTACCAATGTTTTGGATCACTATTATTATTATCATTATTAACTAACCTTTACTCCTCAGATGCTTCCTGTACCATGACATTATTAACTAACCTTTACTCCTCAGATGCTTCCTGTACCGTGACATTATTAACTAACCTTTACCTCTCAGATGCTTCCTGTACCATGACATTATTAACTAACCGTTACTCCTCAGATGCTTCCTGTACCGTGACATTATTAACTAACCTTTACTCCTCAGATGCTTCCTGTACCATGACATTATTAACTCAAATACCTTTGATGAACCATTGATCTCTAATTGATCTTCTCTGATATGAACATGCAACATATTTTGCTATTTGATAAGCTTATGGTATGTTGTGTTTGTAGGTCAGATAGCCCCTCCCAGTCACCTGATCCGAGTGGAGGGTAACAGCCACTCCCAGTATCTGGAGGACTCCATCACGGGCCGTCAGAGTGTGCTGGTCCCCTACGAGCCCCCCCAGGTAGGCTACAGTTCTCGCCTGTCTGCCCTCCTTACAAGCCCCCCCCCCCCCAGGCAGTGTAGAGTAAGACCTGTTACCACCAAGCCCCCCCCCAGGCAGTGTAGAGTAAGACCTGTTACCACCAAGCCCCCCCCCAGGCAGTGTAGAGTAAGCCCTGTCACCACCAAGCCCCCCCCCAGGCAGTGTAGAGTAAGCCCTGTCACCACCAAGCCCCCCCCCCAGGCAGTGTAGAGTAAGCCCTGTCACCACCAAGCCCCCCCCAGGCAGTGTAGAGTAAGCCCTGTCACCACCAAGCCCCCCCCCCAGGCAGTTGTAGAGTAAGCCCTTGTCACCACCAAGCCCCCCCCCAGGCAGTGTAGAGTAAGCCCTGTTACCACCAAGCCCCCCCAGGCAGTGTAGAGTAAGCCCTGTCACCACCAAGCCCCCCCCCAGGCAGTGTAGAGTAAGCCCTGTCACCACCAAGCCCCCCACCCCCTGGCGACAGACAGTCTCCAACCCCTGTCCACCTGCCTGTCCACCTTGTCTCTCCCCTGTCCCCTCTGTCATCACGGTGTCACAACCACCACTCTATCTATCCGTCTGCAACACCCTACGTGTCTCAGACGGGGTCACCGCAGCCCCTGAACTTCTGTAAACCTGGCCGAGACACGTACTGGCCCTCTCATAGCCCCCATACCCCCCTCATCCAATCAGTCATTGACTGTCAGCCCAGCAGCTGGTGTCCTCAATATCCCCTGACCCCTACTGGACCCCATAATGTGTCCTCCATCAGTCCTGGCTCTGGACTGAACATTTTAGTCGTTTAGCAGACGCTCTTATCCAGAGCGACTTACAGTGCAGTTAGTGCATACATTTTTCATACTGGCCCCCCTCGTGGGAATCGAAACCCACAACCCTGGCGTTGCAAGCGCCACGCTCTACCAACTGAGCTACAGGAGGGGACACTCAGCACACTACCACCACTGTCATATTTAAAAGGCAGTGTTTATGTCCAGATGGTCAGATGTGTAGTAACTGTGTTTTTATAACCACTGACCATTTCCCTCAGTCATTCATTTATTTCTGTTTATGTCCAGATGTATTGAGGTTGAGGTTTTAATTCACTAACCTGCTGCTCTCTTCTCTTCCAGGTGGGCACAGAGTTCACCACAATCCTGTATAACTTCATGTGTAACTCCAGCTGTGTGGGAGGCATGAACCGACGCCCCATCCTCATCATCGTCACCCTGGAAACCAGAGAGTAAGACATTAGTGTTGTCAGTGGTTACTAGGGATGCACAATTTCTGGGAAACTTTCCCCAGTTGGAGGATTCCCGGAATCAGGAGTGGGAATCTTCCAAACGGGATTCATGACAAACAAAGGAACTCTGGGGAAATGTCCGTATTGGGTATCCCACCTCCTCATAGATGGTAAATAAGTGTTACTGACCTGTCTGTCTGTCTGTCTGTCTCTCTCCTGCCTCCTAGTGGTCAGGTGTTGGGTCGGCGGTGCTTCGAGGCCAGGATCTGTGCGTGCCCTGGCCGGGACCGTAAGGCGGACGAGGACAGCATCCGCAAGCAGCATGTTACTGATGGAACAAAGACCAGTGAGGGTATGAAACGCCGTAAGTAGTGCTGGGAGCTGGTGGAGGACTGACTGACTGCCTCTGATTATACCACACTCTATCTGTCTCTCACACTGCATGCTGCCAGCCCCCGTGCTGCCTCCTCCTGCTCTGTGCTGCCTCCTCCTGCTCTGTGCTGCGTCCTCCTGCTCTGTGCTGCGTCCTCCTGCTCTGTACTGTGCTGTGTCCTCCTGCTCTGTGCTGCGTCCTCCTGCTCTGTGCCGCCTCCTCCTGCTCTGTACTGTGCTGCCTCCTCCTGCTCTGTGCTGCCTCCTCCTGCTCTGTGCTGCGTCCTCCTGCTCTGTGCTGCGTCCTCCTGCTCTGTGCTCGTTTTCCATCCTATGCTTGCTGAGGTTAATACATAGGATAAAGTTACCATCATCCCAGGTGTACCAGCCCAGGTACTTACCAGGCTTCTGTCCCCCTCCCCAGCCTTCCGCCAGGCCTCCCATGGGATCCAGATGTCCTCCATCAAGAAGAGAAGATCCACAGATGAGGAAGTGTTCTGTCTGCCTGTAAGTGTCTGCAGTCTGACCACATTCCTCTCCTCCTTCTGCTGGGATTTCCCCAGGGAATTAAAATGACCCCATGATGATCCATACAGTATTGACTGACCATGTGAAGTTCTGATACTGTCTGTCCTATAGAAATAGAATTGGAACCCAGATGAACATATGACAGTCTCGTTGGGTACAGGAGGAAGAAAACATTTATATGGAGAGCATTTCAAAATAAGAGCCTGAACTTCAGAACAAAAGTCCTCTGTCCATACTGGCAAAACCAACCCTGTTATATATACTATGTATACAAAAGTATCTGGACACCACCTCAAATTAGTGGATTCGGCTATTTCAGCCACACCCGTTGCTGACAGGTGTATAAAATCGAGCACACAGCCATGCAATCTCCATGGACAAACATTGGCAGTAGAATGGCCTTACTGAAGAGCTCAGTGAGTCAGTTCGTCAAATTTCTACCCTGCTAGAGCTGCCCCGGTCAACTGTAAGTGCTGTTGTGAGGTGGAAACGTCTAGGAGCAACAACGGCTCATCCGTGAAGTGGTAGGCCACACAATCTCACAGAACGGGACCGCCGAGTGCTGAAGCGCGTAAAAATCGTATGTCCTCGGTTGCAACACTCACTACCGAGTTCCAGACTGCCTCTAGAAGCAACGTCAGCACAATAACTGTTTGTCGGGAGCTTAATGAAATGGGTTTCCATGGCCGAGCAGCCACACACAAGCCTAAGATCACCATGCGCAATGCCAAGCGTTGGCTGGAGTGGTGTAAAGCTCACCACCATTGGACTCTGGAGCAGTGGAAACGCGTTCTCTGGAGTGATGAATCACGCTTCACCATCTGGCAGTCCGACGGACGATTCTGGGTTTGGCGGATGCCAGGAGAACGCTACCTGCCCCAATGCATAGTGCCAACTGTAAAGATTGGTAGAGGAGGACTAATGGTCTGGGACTGTTTTTCATGGTTCAGGCTCCTTAGTTCCAGTGAAGGGAAATCTTAACGCTACAGCATACAATGACATTCTAGATGATTCTGTGCTTCCAACTTTGTGGCAACAGTTTGTTGAAGGCCCTTTCCTGTTTCAGCATGACAATGCCCCCGTGCACAAAGTAAGGTCCATACAGAAATGGTTTGTCGAGATCGGTGTGGAAGAACTTGACTGGCCTGCACAGAGCCCAGACCTCAACCCCATCAAACACCTTTGGGATGAATTGGAACGCCGACTACGAGCCAGGCCTAATCGCCCAACATCAGTGCCCGACCTCACTAATGCTCTTGTGGCTGAATGGAAGCAAATCCCCGCAGCAATGTTCCAACATCTAGCGTTAAGCCTTCCCAGAAGATTGGAGGCTGTTATAGCAGCAAAGGGGGGGACCAACTTCATATTAATGCCCAGGATTTTGGAATGAGATGTTCGACGAGCAGGTGTCCACATACTTTTGGTCATGTAAAGAATGCTTTCTATAAAACAATATTATATACGTCTCTGTGTGCATTATATTAATATTGTGGAATGTCCCAGCTGCTAACCAACTCCTCTCTCTCTCTCTCTGCCCCTGTAGATTAAAGGCCGTGAAATCTATGAGATTCTGGTGAAAATCAAAGAGTCTCTGGAACTCATGCAGTTTCTGCCTCAGCACACCGTGGAGTCGTACAGGCAGCAGCAGCAGAACATCCTGCAGAAACAGTGAGTATTCCTCCCTGTCAGACAAGATCTATTAGATAAAGGAGAACTATATAAAGGTTCAGTAAAAAACTAGAACCAGTAGCTGAAACCACTGAGCTAGGCTTACAAACACTAAGCTGGTAACGAGGTCCTCCTCAGCTTCACTTCATGGTCTGGTTCCTTGTTTTGTCTCATAACTGCATGCTTCACGGTTGACATTTTAACTTGTTTGCCTATTAATTAAAGAAAGACTGTGTACTGTGTACTGCAGCATGCGAAGTAAGCTTATTTAAGGGAAAGTCCTAAGTTGTGAAATGATAGTTTTACTTTTTTGTTTTGGATTCAACACCTGATTGAGCATGATAGCTTGTTTGGTGGAATTTTGCCTGTTAAGATTTAGGGTTGTGTAACATTGGTTCTGATTACTACAGTAATGATGTTTGAGCTGAGTGAATACACCAGCATGATGACTATTTGGATAAGGATGAAGACAGTGGCTGTTTTGACAGATGAAAATTGTTGCTTTTTGGTTACTCACTCACTACATTTTATCAGAAGTTGCATAATGCATTTGCTTCTCAGAGGGTTGTGTGATGTAGAGCTGAGTTTAGAATATTATGGGATGTTACCTAAGGCTGGGCAGCAGGACCTACGCTCGGCCAGATGAAGCCTCCGTAGACTAATGGAAACGCCTTTAGGTGCTCTGCCAGGTTTGCACAACAACAACAGCCGTTTCCAAATCCATTATCCAGTCAGTCCCAGTAATTGGCTTGAGTGTATTCATACTCTGTCATACACAAACACACATGCTGCACTCCCTTGCCCTCAGTGAGGGGCGGCCTGGGAGCAGAAATCGGCCCTGGCATTTCTAACACGTTGACAAAAAATTTCCTGAAGGCCTCTACACCGGCCCCATTTATTAGCCAGATAATGATCGTTTTGCGCTAAAAAAAACAAGTTAGACCAGCCCACTGGGCTAAATATGGACCAGCCCATTTCGGGCAAATGCCAGATGGCCGGTCCGCCCCTGCCCTTAGTCCTCGCCCATTCAGTTAAAGGGCTGGGGAGAAAAAGGCGGTTATCTGTAAATTATAGTTTTAAATAGTGTGCTGCTTTCTTTGACGCCCTATGATAATTACTGCTTATGTTATCGTTTCTCATTTAGTAAACTGCCAGACTCTCTGACATAATGCTTGAAAAAATACTGGTTTGAAAAGCCAGTTTTAGGCGTAGCCTATTTTAGGTTTACTGGTAGTTTGGGTTCTGTCGTCCTGCCCTCTGGCGCCCCCATCCACAGTCTGGCTGGATGTGGCAGTGCAGCAGGTAAGGGCAGGGCCCAGTGGTTTTAAATGCTGCAACGCTGTCACCGGTTAGTTTCATAAGAACAGAACAGTATTTAGCCTACACTATACTTTACCCTATTTATGTTTTGGTGATATTTTCAATATCCTCAAACTCAAAACACTCAACAGCTGTACTGGACTGAAAATCTGCTCAAGTCGTTTGGCTCCTGAGTGGCGCAGTGGTCTAAGGCACTGCATCGCAGTGCTAACTGTGCCACTAGAGATCCTGGTTCGAATCCAGGCTCTGTCGCAGCCGGCCGCGACCAGGAGACTCATGGGCGGCGCACAATTGGCCCAGCGTCGTCCAGGGTAGGGGAGGGAATGGCCGGCAGGGATGTAGCTCAGTTGATAGAGCATGGCGTTTGCAACGCCAGGGTTGCGGGTTCGATTCCCACGGGGGGCCAGTATAAAAAAATATGTATTCACTAACTGTAAGTCGCTCTGGATAAGAGCGTCTGCTAAATGACTAAAATGTAAATGTAAATGTAAAATGTTACATAGTTGACTGGACTGTTCTAGATTGTTCTCTAATCAGGTCCCCATGCCTCTTCTCTACATACTGCTCTGTATTCTGATGCTTTACTCTCATCTCCATGACCTTTCACCTGGATTATTCCTAACCCCAGTGGTGTTCTTCACAGCATTATCAATTAATATTAAATATTTTTATTTTGTTGTTTATTTTTTACTCTGTGGAAGGTCAAGTCAAGAGTCTCCCGATGTGATACTATTGCTGTCTAATAGTGCCCTCTTCTGGGGGATAATGTTACCACACACTACACTGAAATGGCCATCATTCATTTTCTTCTTAAATACTGTGTTTCCAAATGGCTCTGTTTCTCTACTTTGTAAACTCTCTCCTCTCAACTTTTGACTTTCTACTGGTTTCTTTGTCTGTTTCCTGTTTCCTACTCTCCTAAAGTGAGTCCTTATTTTCCTCTCTCTCTCTCTCTCTCTCTCTCTCTCTCTCTCTCTCTCTCTCTCTCTCTCTCTGGTTCCAGTCTGCTTAAAGCCCGGCTACGTTCAGAGCTCCTGGAGCCCTTAGCAGCAGAGCAGAGGAGATGATGCAGTACCTCCTGAGACTCCCCTCATCCTCACATTCCTCCTTCCTTCAGCCTCCTCCTTCCTCCTCCCTTCAGTTTCCTCACCCCTCAAACCTCAGCCACAATCAGACTAGGGGCTCCTCTTTCACCTCTCCTCTCTCCTCCCTCTTTCAGGGTGCTTTCTAATTATCTCTCTCCTCTCTCTCGCTCTCTCTATTTCTCCCTCTCTCTCTCTTTCGCTCCCTCTCTCCCGCTCTGCTCTGTCTCTGGGTTCCTGCTCTGAGGTTGTGTCTCTGTTGAAACTCTCACATTCTCCAAACAGAGTTAAATAAACAGATAAACAGTCTGTTGGTGCTTCATGTTCATGAAATAAAACATTTTTTTCTATTCATTACTTATGTAACACAAATAATTTGCTACAACTTTAGTCTGTCTGGCAAGTACTCTGCATACCAGTCTACTGATAAGGTGCTGTCACATTCTAAAGTGATAAATTAAGATGTTTTTGCATGCCAGATTTTTTAAAGAAACTTTGTAGCTAATATGTGGTAACACCAGTCTCAAACAGCAGACTGCGCTAGAGTTATTCAATTCATTTGATCAGTTTGTTTCATTAAACATTTTACATTGGGAGTCATTTAGCAGACGCTCTTATCCAGTGCGTACTTTTTTCGTACTGGTCCTCCGTGGGAATCGAACCCACAACCCTGGCGTTGCAAGCGCCATGCTCTACCAGCTGAGCCCCACGGGGCCCTGTGGTCAGAGATGAGGTCATACGGCTCATCAAGGACATCATGTTTAAAAGCCCCATTCATGTCTTTGTTACTTTTTAGGTTTATGTGTTGCTTATGGTAAAAATGAAGTTAGTAATTGAGTTACGGACAGGGACACAGTCTACTTGTATTGCAGTCAGAACACATTGCACATGCATAGTAGCCGCCTCTCGGCTGACCTCTCCTCCTATTGGCTGGGGCTTGTCAGGAACCAAGCACTAGTGTTTTTCTACAAGACTTATCTTGTCTTTGAGTTCTCTTAAGCTTTCACTTTATTTAGCTTTTTGTTTTCTCATTGGAGCTGGACTCAAACCTAAAGGTGCGTTCCAAATGGTACCCTATTGTCTACCAGAGCCCTATGGGTCCAGAGCCCTATCTATGGGTCCAGAGCCCTATCTATGGGTCCAGAGCCCTATCTATGGGTCCAGAGCCCTATCTATGGGTCCAGAGCCCTATCTATGGGTCCAGAGCCATATCTATGGGTCCAGAGCCATATCTATGGGTCCAGAGCCCTATCTATGGGTCCAGAGCCCTATCTATGGGTCCAGATCCCTATCTATGGGTCCAGATCCCTATCTATGGGTCCAGATCCCTATCTATGGGTCCAGAGCCCTATCTATGGGTCTTGGTCAAAAGTAGTGCATAAAGAAGAAATAGGGTGCTATTTGGGACGTGGACTTTGTAATCTAATGGGGAGAGATTTTATTATGAAGATAACTTTGATAATGCTGGTCATGTTGTATAAAGTCACTGCTGGACAGTTTGTTTGTTTTTGACCCATTTGATCTTTGAATTTTCTGAAAGATATTTAGCATTTATTTAGGATTGACAGATACATGACAAACATATTGCTTTATGTACAGAGAGCAGACTCTATGGATAACTTGCTTTATGTACAGAGAGCAGACTCTATGGATAACTTGCTTTATGGACAGAGAGCAGATTCTACGGAGAACTTGCTTTTGTGACCGTTGTTTGAAACAGATTGTTGTGATACATGGCTGTTGCACTTTGGTCTGTCAGAACTCAATAAATGTATTTTCTGCTTTGACTTTCCTTCTCCATTTTCCCTTTTTTCCTCTCCATCTGCAAAACAAGGAACCTCAGCTAAAGCCCATTATCCTACTAAGGGCTCTATTCAATCAGATCAGCTTTATCCGACATCTGCATAGCGGTTGTTTTGGCGGTGGCGGTACTGCGTTAGAGCTGTCCAATCCACAAGCGGTTCCTGGCGTTACACCTAAAGCGGACATTGCCATTTTAGTCTTTTTTTTTTTTTTAGCAGACGCTCTTATCCAGAGCGATTTACAGGAGCAATTAGGGTTAAGTGCCTTGCTCAAGGGCACATCGACAGATTTTTCACCTAGTCGGCTCAGGGATTAGAACCAGCGACCTTTCGGTTACTGGCACAACGCTCTTAACCACTAAGCTACGTGCCGCCCCATTGGCTGCACTGAGTTGCATTAACAGAAATCCCATGCAGACCTGTTTATAAGTTGGAACACAGGAATGTGTGATGTAATCTACACCTTGATTAGGCTGATAGAAATCCTAATTTCATTGAATTATTTATATTCTATTTGAGTGTCATCATTTCTATATAGCCTAGACTTTCTTGTTCTGACCTTCTAAGGAGAGTGGGGCAGGTGTGGCTTCGTGACAATCGCAAGAGCGGCTGCTCACCGATTTGACAGCTCCAACGCCAAAACATCTGCTATCGACAGTTAACGCTTGATCTGATTTGAATCTACGCCCAAATCTACACTCATAGACAACACATACTGTTAGATGAAACATACACTTTATAGTCATAGAGATATGCTTTGAGTTTCTGTGGCATGCTTGAATTTAATCATTTCCGATAATGTTGAAAACACATTGGCGTGTAAGAGATTAATTTGAAAGATTAATGTTTGAGAATAACGTTAGCTACACAATCTGTCAAAATGATTACCTAACCCAGTCAATGTTAACTATACTGAACAGTAAAACTGATTACCTTACCCAGTCAATGTTAACTATACTGAACAGTAAAACTGATTACCTTACCCAGTCAATGTTAACTATACTGAACAGTAAAACTGATTACCTTACCCAGTCAATGTTAACTATACTGAACAGTAAAACTGATTACCTTACCCAGTCAATGTTAACTGCTAAATGGTATATTATTATTATATATTGTTAACTATACTGAACAGTAAAACTGATTACCTTACCCAGTCAATGTTAACTATACTGAACAGTAAAACTGATTACCTTACCCAGTCAATGTTAACTATACTGAACAGTAAAACTGATTACCTTACCCAGTCAATGTTAACTGCTAAATGGTATATTATTATTATATATTGTTAACTATACTGAACAGTAAAACTGATTACCTTACCCAGTCAATGTTAACTATACTGAACAGTAAAACTGATTACCTTACCCAGTCAATGTTAACTATACTGAACAGTAAAACTGATTACCTTACCCAGTCAATGTTAACTGCTAAATGGTATATTATTATTATATATTGTTAACTATACTGAACAGTAAAACTGATTACCTTACCCAGTCAATGTTAACTGCTAAATGGTATATTATTATTATATATTATTAACTATACTGAACAGTAAAACTGATTACCTTACCCAGTCAATGTTAACTGCTAAATGGTATATTATATTATATATTATTAACTATACTGAACAGTAAAACTGATTACCTTACCCAGTCAATGTTAACTGCTAAATGGTATATTATTATTATATATTGTTAACTATACTGAACAGTAAAACTGATTACCTTACCCAGTCAATGTTAACTGCTAAATGGTATATTATTATTATATATTATTAACTATACTGAACAGTAAAACTGATTACCTAACCCAGTCAATGTTAACTGCTAAATGGTATATTATATATTATTAACTATACTGAACAGTAAAACTGAAATATTGTTCTTGTTGTTTACCACTGTATGTAACTAACAGCCAGGTTAACCCTTTGTCGTTAAAGATGGGATCTCTGGGGGGATGAGAGTAATGGGCTGTATCCTCCTCTCCCCTGCCCCAGGAGCTCCACGGCCCTTCAGCCGCCGTACGGCTCCAGCTCCCCTCCTCACCCCCACGGCAAGGTCAACAAGCTCCCCTCCGTCAGCCAGCTCATCAACCCCCAGCAACGCAACACGCTCACCCCTTCCTCCATGGCCCAAGGCCTGACTGACAGTAAGTGTGCCTTACCCCCTTTGTATAGTGAGAGATTCTGCCCCCCCCCCCCCGACTCTCTGTCTGTCTGGCCCCTGTCCTGTCTGGCCCCTGGCCTGTCTGGCCCCTGTCCTGTCTGGCCCCTGTCCTGTCTGGCCCCTGGCCTGTCTGGCCCCTGTCCTGTCTGGCCCCTGTCCTGTCTGGCCCCTGTCCTGGCTGGCCCCTGTCCTGTCTGGCCCCTGTCCTGTCTGGCCCCTGGCCTGTCTGGCCCCTGGTCTGTCTGGCCCCTGTCCTGTCTGGCCCCTGGCCTGTCTGGCCCCTGGCCTGTCTGGCCCCTGTCCTGTCTGGCCCCTGTCCTGTCTGGCCCCTGTCCTGTCTGGCCCCTGGCCTGTCTGGCCCCTGGCCTGTCTGGCCCCTGGTCTGTCTGGCCCCTGGCCTGTCTGGCCCCTGTCCTGTCTGGCCCCTGTCCTGTCTGGCCCCTGTCCTGTCTGGCCCCTGGCCTGTCTGGCCCCTGTCCTGTCTGGCCCCTGGCCTGTCTGGCCCCTGGCCTGTCTGGCCCCTGGTCTGTCTGGCCCCTGGCCTGTCTGGCCCCTGTCCTGTCTGGCCCCTGGCCTGTCTGGCCCCTGTCCTGTCTGGCCCCTGGCCTGTCCTCCTTCCTCCACCACCCCTGCTTGTTTTTTTCCCAGTCTTTCTGTGTCTGGGCCGTTGTCGTACCTCCACTGCCCGCCTCCGCCATCTCCAGTACCACGCCCCCTCTGGGCCGATCATGTGACACGCGTCAGGCAGGATAGCGGTACCTGTCTGGGAGGGGTGTGTAGGGGGCCACTGTACAACTCTCAGCCCCCCCTGTCAGAACGCTTCCTCCCATGGGTCAATGTGATCCCTGTTGAGACCCTGTTCCTCCCCTGCTCCTCCCCTCTGGGGCCTCTCTCCTTCCAATCACGTATTGTTGTTGAGATGCCCCGCTCCCACTATCTTCTGTTGATATTACACAATCTCAGAGAACGTTAAGAGTTCTTACATTTGTCCAGCCTCGTCCCTTCGCTTTATGGCAAATAGGTGGGCGGGCTGAAAAACGAATGACAGATTGTCGCTTTATAAGAGTACTGCTCACGGAAGCTTGTTTCTCTAGTGACGTTCACTGCACCTCATCTACATAATATCTGAACTATGGTATGGTGCTGGAGATAATACATTTGAAATTTTAAAAAACGGCAGATTGCCCCATTTTAAAAGTCGCTCACACTAGTCTGTTTGATTCTCTAGGGACTTCGATGATGGGCCACGTGGCAGTAGATTGCTTCCTTTATAGAGATAAAACTGATCTATCTCTGGTTTCTGTAGTGACTCCGATGATGGGCCACATGGCTATGAATGCTGACATGTCGGCCCTGAGCCCCGCACACGTCCTGCAGCCTCAGTTACCCATGGTGCCCAGCTCTCACTGCACCCCCCCGCCTCCCTACCCCATGGACAGCAGCATCTCCAGGTACCTAGCTAAACAACCGCCAGTGGAGGCTGGTGAAGGAAGGATGGCTCATAGTAATGGCCGTAATGGAATGACTTATGGTATCCATCTCTGTTTTGATACTGTTCCATTAATTCCATTCCAGCCATTACTATGAGCCCGTCCTCCGATTTTAGTGGCACCAGCCACCACTGATAACCACACATCTGTTGATGCTCTTGGACAGTTGTGGGCACTATAAAGTCAGGACAAGACGCGCAATATTGACAGAACTTTTGCAACACGGCTCTATAGCGTCTCCAATCGATAGTTTGTCACCAAAACCTGAACCACTCTACAAGGAGTGCCTGCATCTGACAAGACATCTCTCTACTGTTGGCCATTCTTGTCTAACACACTGTTATTACAAGAATGCTGAGGTGCTATTTTTATTTTCCCTACTGACCCTGTTCCCCCCTCTCCGTGTCCTGTTGCAGCTTTCTTCTGCGGCTGGGCTGCGCAGCCTGCCTGGACTACTTCACAGCACAGGGCCTGACCAACATCTACCAGATCGAGAACTATAACTTGGAGGTGAGGCCTTGCCTGTCACACGCACTGCATCTGTTAAACTCAGAGAGAAGGGTCGGGTGGCTTCAAGAGGCCTGAGCCTTTGTGTAAGCAAGAACAAATAAATGAAAAAATATTTATATCTGAAGTCGTCTTGTCTATTTCTGTATGCGGACCTGAACTGCTCTTCATTTTTTGGGCTGCCTGACTCAGCCTGAGAGCATTGTCTTCCGGGAGAGGGCGTCATTACATTTACATTATTTAGCAGACGCTCTTATCCAGAGCGACTTACAAATTGGTGCATTCACCTAATGATAGCTAGTGGGATAACCACTTTACAATAAAAGATATGTTTAGAGTATATTTTTAATTTTCATTTGTTTTATATTGATTTTTATTTTTTTATATTTTTTTATCCTATTGTCTTTTTTTGGGGGGGGGGGGGGGGGGGGTAGAAGTATTACTAACGTGTCAGCGTTGCCATGAACTATCAGTGCAGATGGAGTCGTCTATCTGATGTAAGACTATTGCCTTTTGGGCCGCCTGGGGCCCTGGCCTTTTGGGCCGCCTGGGGCCCTGTGCCTATCCTGAGAGAAAGAAGACTAAACAAGGCTAAAGAGACTAACCCCCAGTGTGTGATGTCATCCCCGTCCACAGGACCTGTCCCGGCTGAAGATCCCCCAGGAGTTTCAGCACATCATCTGGAAGGGCATCATGGAGCACCGGCAGAGCATGGAGTTCTCCCCTCCCCCCCACATCCTACGTACCTCCGGCGGGGCCTCCACCGTCAGCTTAGGGTCCTCCGAGGCCCGGAGCGAGCGGGTCATCGACGCTGTGCGCTTCACCCTGCGCCAGACCATCTCATTCCCACCGCGCGACGACTGGTCCGACTTCTCCTTCGACCTGGACTCCCGACGCAACAAGCAGCAGCGCATCAAGGAGGAGGGGGAATAGAGAAACTCTCACACCCTGGGAGGAATTTCAATCTAAGGCTGTTGACAAGCGCACTGCAACAATGGGCCTGTAAAAGGCAATTTCCCTGACGTTCAGAGATCGGCTATTACAGTAAACGCTGTGGATGTCGGCTCAAGCGCACATTACCATTAAAAGTCGAGTGCAGTACGCTTGTCGGCAATGGGCCTTGGATTGAAGCCCTGCCTCTGTCATACACCTGTTGACCAACCACTCCCGTATAATGGTACAGAACTAGGAAATCTCTGCTCTGGGTCCAGCTTCTCAAAAGCATCTTAAGGCTAAGTTCATTGTTAGAACCCTCGTAGGAGCAAAACCAAAACCATTGTTAAAGTTGTTTACTGACTGCCCCAGACCAGCTAAGTGCATCATTAGATGCATTTTTTTTTTATACACTCATAAGACTAAGTTACATCGCTATCGGGAAACCGGGCCCTGGTCCTTAGTTCAGATATCCTAAAGAGCAAAAATACTATGCAAATAAAAATGCACTTATTTCATTTTATTTTATTGAAAAGCCTTCCTTAGCTGCCAGCTAGAGGATGAGAGAAATTGTGTTTTAGAAAAGATACATTTCATGATTTTTGAGACAAAGCGCTTAAATGCTTTTGTGATTTCTTTGATATTGTTTTTTAATTGTTCATAATCCATTCCAATGTTAAAGCATGACTTGAGAGGAAACCTTTTGGGGATTTGTTGTTGGGCCATAGATGTATGGCCAGGATTCAATCCAAAGCGCGTTAGACAGATGAGACCTTCAAAATAAAGATAGAAAATTGTATTTATGTCGGTGCTTCTGTCTTGCTGTTGACTCATTTGGCAAACTTCTGTCAACTGCTACCATTTCATAGATGATAATAATAATAATATACGATTACAAATTCACAATAAATATCTCAAAATACAATAGGATATACACTCAGTGGACAGTTTATTATGTACACCCATATAGTACCGGGTCAGACCCCCTTTGTCTCCAGAACAGCCTGAATTCTTCGGGGAATGGATTCTACAAGGTGTGGCGTTCAAATGTTGCTCAATTGGTATCAAGAGACCTAACGTGTGCCAGGAAAGCATTCCCCACACCATTACACCACCACCACCACCACCAGCCTGTACCGTTGACACCAGGCAGGATGGGGCCATGGACTCTTGCTGCTTACGCCAGATCCTGACTGCCATCAGCATGACAAAACAGGAATCGGCATTCGTCGGACCAGGCAACTTTTTCCACTCCTCAATTGTCCAATGTTGGTGATCGCGTGCCCTGCTGCAATAGCCCATTCGTGACACAAGTACCAACGAGTTGTGCGTTCCGAGATGCCGTTCTGCACACCACTGTTGTACTGTGCCATTATTTGCCTGTTTGTGACCCGCCTGTTAGCTTGCACCATTCTTGCCATTCTCCTTTGACCTCTCTCATCAACGAGCTGTTTTCACCCACAGGACTGCTGCTGACTGGATGTTTTTTGTGTTTGTTGCACCATTCTCGGTAAACCCTAGACACTGTCATGCGTGAAAAGCCCAGGATGGCGGATGTTTCTGAGATACTGGAACCGGTGTGCCTGGCACCAATGATCACACCATGCTGTCACTTAGAATAGGCAAAACGAGTGACCTAACATTCAATGGAACAGTAACTGGATGCCTCGATGCCTGTCTGCCTGCTTTATATAGCAAGCCACAGCCACTTGACTCACTGTCTGAAGGCGCTAACCATTTTCGTGAACAGGGTAGTGTACCTAATAAACTGAACATAACACTTCAGCTCCACTATAAGCTTCCCCTTGCTTTGCCATGTCAATGTGACATTCTACCAGAGCACGTTGTTTTGAGAGCAGAGGGGAAAGAGTATTCTATTTTCCCCTACTGTACTATATTAATCGATTATGCGTAAGTACAATGGCTTTGGTCAAATTAAACATTACATTGTTGCTAGTGGTTGGACTAAATGATCCTCTATATACACACACGTTGCTTTTGTTTACATTGTGAACCAAGCTAGTCAATGTAGCTAGCTAGTAGTAATAGCTTCTTGACATCTTAAATCTTAGTAAAATAACCAGTGGTGTATAGTTGAGGCCATATGCAACCAAATGTAACTTTCTCATTTAAATTCACAAGATAGAATGAATGCGTGGGTCAGCCATCAAGAATTCAACCTCAGCGATTCTTGAGCTTGGACGCCGCCATTTCGACATGACGCGAAGTGAGCGCAACACATATATATATATATATATATATATATAGTAGCAGGGCGGTTACATATATATATATCTATCTATAGTAGCAGGGCGGTTACAATCCAGTAGTCGCCTGGTCTGGTTTCATTAGTTTCATGATCTAGATCGCCAGCTACCACGTCTCATTCATTCACAGCTGCTGCTCACCGGCCGTTGCTAAGGAAGCTAGTGTTGTTATGGGGCTACCAGCTAGCAGGCTACATTAGCTTGTAGGCTAGCGGACTTTTCATAAGTTTGTGAAAACACATTTTAGCGAACGTATGTGCGTACTCCGAAAACATTACTCAGTTGAATGTGTTGTTTTTCCACCCGCTTACCTTCAAAATAAAACATTATACAAATGTATTTTGTCGGTGTTGTTGAGACGCGCTTGGCGTATTTCTCAACTGCCACAGCGCGATCCCCTTTTAAAATAGGCGGCCTCTATATTGGTACTGCACCATACTGCAAAATACGTGGCCAAAAATGATCAATATTCATATTACACGTCGGCTCAAAAAGACAATTACCTTTAAAAGTCAGTGTAATGCGCTGCACTGTTCTATACCACGCCTTGGGTTGAATCCCGGTCTGCTATGATTGCCTGCTGGTCACAAGCCAGTCTTGATTGTATACATTTCAAGATACATATTTTTACTTCCTGTCGGAGAAAAGTGTTATTAATAATATGCTGTTTGTTGGTTGGATTGGTAGATTTTTACCAAGAACAACTAATTGCCTTCTACAGTGCCCGTGTTAACCCTCCTGCTTCCAGGATTTTTCAGAAACCTGGGAATGTTGCAACCCTTTGTTAGTTAAACCATTGTGTTTATAACTCTTGGAATGTTACTGGAATTGTTAGTTAAATTGTGTTTATAACTCTTGGGGAAATTACTGGGATTTTGCAACCCTAGTGTTGGTTAAACCATCATGTTTATGACTTGATGCATTCACATTAATGTAGAAATACACTATCACACAAAGCGTTTTATCGGAAGTATTTACGTTACTCATTACGGAACTGAATTGAACTCAACACGCTCATAGCCCTTGATGTTGTGAGGTGGTATCAATAACGTTAACGATTGTCATGGTTTATGTATGCAGATCTTATTGGACATGTCCAAAATAGCACCCTACAGTGCACTATGGTCAAAAATAGTGCACTGTATAGGGAATAGGGTGCCATTTGGGACAAATATATTGCCTGCTTGTTCTGCCACCTTTAAACACGTGTACAGTCTTTGTATTTTGTGAGTCTGTTGAACATTTACATTTTTTACATTTACATTTACATTTTAGTCATTTAGCAGACGCTCTTATCCAGAGCGACTTACAGTTAGTGCATTTTTTTTCTTCATACACCCTGTGGGAATCGAACCCTGCAACGCCATGCTCTATCAACTGAGCTCCATCCCTGTACCGGGCTATTTACTGGGCTATATTTCTCTATTGCAAACGATGCTTGACACTGTTGTAGTATTGCTGGATTTTCGGAACCACATTTTGTAAACTGTTTTATTTGTTACGGTTTAACTTGATAGATGGCCAAAACTATTGAGATCATTGTATATACATTTGTATAGTTATTTTCTAAAAGCTACATGCTCTGTTAAGTATTTTCCCCCGAAAGGAAAATACTAAAAACCCAAAGGATTTGGCTTAGAATAGTGCATGGTTAAAAGCCATTATGGTACAACGGGTTAGGGTTATTTGTATTCATTTAAATGAATAAATCGGGTCCTCAAGTCATTGTTCTCACTGTGATATTACAAGCGGTCTGAGTAATGTTGCCATAAACAAATGTAGTTATATAATTTCAATATTAAAAAAGTGCTATAATCACTGAATGAACAAGCGATGCATGACCCTAGTATGATGTCATTCTCTGGTGGGACATTGAAAGCAGAACCTAGTACTGTCTAATCTGCTGTTCCATATTTTTGTAAAATGTATTGTAAATATGTTGCAATGTACTTATTTTGATAAACAAAAAAATAAAAATATCCCTAGTTATCAAATGCTGTTGGAGTTTGAAAAGATTTAATGTTCATAGTGTCAATCACTAATGGAAACGAAAAACTGACCCTAACATTTCAAAAGTGCAGATGACCGAACATTAAGCAGAATATTCATTTCTTGGCAGTACTAAGTCAGTATGTGGTCCTCCGTGTTTGAGAGAAAGGCAGAAGAGATGAACATAAGCAATAGGTGTATTAGGTTTCCCTTCCAGCCTGTGGCCAGGGGAGGAGAGGTGCAATGCATCTGTCTGGAGTGCTACTTAAGCACCAACTAATAAAAAGGGGGAAAGAAATCTTGTGAAACTAGACTGACCAAAACAGAATGTGAGCTTGCAGATCAGACTGGTTTAAAACAAGGCTAGAACAAAGTTGTACTACATGAGAAATAAAAATGGTCCTGAAGGAAAAGTAAATAAAAGTCTGAAAACTGGATTATTTTATAATTTAATGAAACAAACAGCTGAGATTCAATGGTCTGGTGAGACTCATGAACGCAGCAAAATGATCCAGATTATTAATACAGAATATTTTAATGACTGCCACTATTTACATATACACAAGATTGGATTGAGCAGAAAGTCAACTCAGTTCGTTTAATATATATATATATATATATATAGTAAAAAATGTAACTCTGTCCACTGCAGACAGAAGAGTGTGATAGGGTTACTGTCTCTAGGTTGAGGCAGAACAGGGGCCTGTTCAATTGGGGAAAAAACTAGGGAGCAGTACCTGAATTTGTCCAATAAGAACACAGATTGTTGTTTTGCTACGGTGTGCCCTACTGAACACCACCCAGGTGTCTGTGATAGGCCTGTGTTGAGACTGACAGTCCTGTGTTCACTCAACCTGTCCACCTGGGTTAGGATCTCAAAATGGCACCTTATTCCCTATATAATATACCTTAGAGGAGCCACATAATCTTAGAGTCACTTCACCTGCCCATCTGGTTCAGGGTTAGGGATACTAGTCACTTCACCTGGTTCAGGTTTAGGGATACTAGTCACTTCACCTGGTTCAGGGTTAGGGATACTAGTCACTTCGCCTGGTTCAGGGTTAGGGATACTAGAGTCACTAGTGACTGTCTGAGTCAGTCTTCCTGTCCACTAGGTGGTCTGTCACATCACTCCACCTCTGCCACGTGGGCCACCTCCACCTCCATGGTCTGTATAACCTCCTGCTCCTCCATCTTCACCCCCTCAGGCAGCACACTCTGCTGAGACAGCACATAGTTCACCACCTGCATGATGCTCTGGTCTGACAAGGTGACCCCGTCACCTTGAACGGCCTGAACCGCTTCTACCGCCTCCACAGTCTCCTCCGTGATCAGAACAGTCTCGATCTCCTCGGCCGGCAGCGGCTGGGCGGGCCGGAGCTCGGGGGGGAGATCGGACGCCAGGATGGAGACGGCGTGTTCGACCTGAGTACCCTGGTTGTGGAACTGTAGCGTATCTTTCTCCAGCATGATTTTCCCCGGCAGGAGGTCGCCGTGGTACTTGGTCATGTGCTTGCGGAGGGAGCGGGCATCGATGTGGGCCTCCTGGCACTCGGGGCACACGTAGGGGCGCTCGCCGGTGTGGGTGCGCACGTGGCGCTTCAGGGAGCGGGCGTCGGCCCAGGCTACGCCGCACGTCAGACACTCAAAGGGTTTGACTCCTGAGAGAAGAGGACAGGTGTTAGAAGACAGGGAAACATTCAGCACTATGTTGCAGTCCCACAGACCCCTTATTCTCCAGCCGCCCAATGAACATCCTGTCTGCAGGGTAAGTGTCCCCATGAACATTAGAAAGGCCTCGTTGGACCCCCCCCTTCCTGCCAATGACGCGCGGTCAAATTAAGAAAACATCAGTAGCCTAAACATCATCATAAGCACCAAGTGTGCTCGATAAATAGAGGAAATCAGTACAAACGCAATGAATACATTTTTAGTCATTTAGCAGACGCTCTTATCCAGAGCGACTTACAGTTAGTGAGCGCATACATTTTTCCATACTGGCCCCCCGTGGGAATCGAACCCACAACCCTGGCGTTGCAAGCGCCACGCTCTACCAACTGAGCTACAGGAGGCTACATTACAATGGCATTATAATGAATACGTGTCGATATGACAGCAGTCAAAAATAGTCCATTGTCAGTTATTGGACACCTTATTTGTGGCCTGGCGCGTGTTTACTGTATGGTGTGAGTCGATATGCAATGGCATCAGTTGGACCCCATTTAGCCATTATCCCTTGTCCTTAAGTCACTTGCAACACTTCACAAAAAAAAAAAAAATGACATGCCCTCCTAAAACGGGTAATAACTTGGCCTTTCTAGTGTTAAGCCCATGTAGCCATTAAGCCCAACTTCCATTTTAGGATAAAATATATATATAAATGAGAAAACACTTTTCTGCTGTTTAATGTTTCAACCAATTCATCTGGTTGTTATATCCATAAAAACGTTGTTCTTCTAATCCAATCAGATGTTGTATTGTTCATTTGTGTAAGTTCCCACTAGTGGCCAATTTCAAAGCTGCAAAAAGAAAAGTGTTGAGGCAACCTTCAGATACATTTTCTTGTACCTTCTCAGATAAGTGATCATACTTTATGTAAAACTAAGAGATGACTGTTGATATATGCACATGATAGCATAGTTCATGGGCATTAAATACTATTTCATAGTTCATGGGCATTAAATACTATTTCTTGCCAATTGAAAATATATATATATATTTTTAATGCTAGCGGTCACGCCTGCATGTCACAGTAGCAACATAACTTGGTGAACTACAACAAGATGGTTTCACAGCTTACATTTTTAAATGCATGTAGTCTTATTACTGTTGTTCTCCATAGATGGCATTATAGTACATGATTGTCTTTTACACCATATATCACTGTTGTTCAAATTAAGCCCGGTATGCTCCTCTATTAAGCCCGGTATGCTCCTCTATTAAGCCCGGTATGCTCCTCTATTAAGCCCGGTATGCTCCTCTATTAAGCCCGGTATGCTCCTCTAAGCCCGGTATGCTCCTCTAAGCCCGGTATGCTCCTCTAAGCCCGGTATGCTCCTCTAAGCCCGGTATGCTCCTCTAAGCCCGGTATGCTCCTCTATTAAGCCCGGTATGCTCCTCTATTAAGCCCGGTATGCTCCTCCATTAAGCCCGGTATGCTCCTCTATTAAGCCCGGTATGCTCCTCTATTAAGCCCGGTATGCTCCTCTATTAAGCCCCGTATGCTCCTCCATTAAGCCCCGTATGCTCCTCCATTAAGCCCGGTATGCTCCTCTATTAAGCCCGGTATGCTCCTCTATTAAGCCCAGTATGCACAGGTTTGCACATGGGGATAGTGTGTTGACATCCATAATATTCAATAAACATGAGCATAAATGTTTTTTTTTGTTCAGATTTAAGTTGATTAAAAACACACAAAAACTACAGTGATGCATCTAGCCATGAGATGAGAAACCTCTGTACGGTCTCCAAGACATCTGGAGCAGACAGGTAGCGGTTGATGCCATGGTGCCTTTACAAGATGAGAAACCCTATACGGTCTCCAAGACATCTGGAGCAACAGGTAGCGGGTTGATGCCATGGTGCCTTTGACCAAGATGAGAACCTCTATACGGTCTCCAAACATCTGGAGTCAGAACAGGTAGCGGTTGTCTCCAAGACATCTGGAGCAGACAGGTAGCGGTTGTCTCCAAGACATCTGGAGCAGACAGGTAGCGGTTGTCTCCAAGACATCTGGAGCAGACAGGTAGCGGTTGTCTCCAAGACATCTGGAGCAGACAGGTAGCGGTTGTCTCCAAGACATCTGGAGCAGACAGGTAGCGGTTGTCTCCAAGACATCTGGAGCAGACAGGTAGCGGTTGTCTCCAAGACATCTGGAGCAGACAGGTAGCGGTTGTCTCCAAGACATCTGGAGCAGACAGGTAGCGGTTGTCTCCAAGACATCTGGAGCAGACAGGTAGCGGTTGTCTCCAAGACATCTGGAGCAGACAGGTAGCGGTTGTCTCCAAGACATCTGGAGCAGACAGGTAGCGGTTGTCTCCAAGACATCTGGAGCAGACAGGTAGCGGTTGTCTCCAAGACATCTGGAGCAGACAGGTAGCGGTTGTCTCCAAGACATCTGGAGCAGACAGGTAGCGGTTGTCTCCAAGACATCTGGAGCAGACAGGTAGCGGTTGTCTCCAAGACATCTGGAGCAGACAGGTAGCGGTTGTCTCCAAGACATCTGGAGCAGACAGGTAGCGGTTGTCTCCAAGACATCTGGAGCAGACAGGTAGCGGTTGTCTCCAAGACATCTGGAGCAGACAGGTAGCGGTTGTCTCCAAGACATCTGGAGCAGACAGGTAGCGGTTGTCTCCAAGACATCTGGAGCAGACAGGTAGCGGTTGATGCCATGGTGCCTTTACCAAGATGAGAAACCTCTGTACGGTCTCCAAGACATCTGGAGCAGACAGGTAGCGGTTGATGCCACGGTGCCTTTACCAAGATGAGAAACCTCTGTACGGTCTCCAAGACATCTGGAGCAGACAGGTAGCGGTTGATGCCACGGTGCCTTTACCAAGATGAGAAACCTCTGTACGGTCTCCAAGACATCTGGAGCAGACAGGTAGCGGTTGATGCCATGGTGCCTTTACCAAGATGAGAAACCTCTGTACGGTCTCCAAGACATCTGGAGCAGACAGGTAGCGGTTGATGCCATGGTGCCTTTACCAAGATGAGAAACCTCTGTACGGTCTCCAAGACATCTGGAGCAGACAGGTAGCGGTTGATGCCATGGTGCCTTTACCAAGATGAGAAACCTCTGTACGGTCTCCAAGACATCTGGAGCAGACAGGTAGCGGTTGATGCCATGGTGCCTTTACCAAGATGAGAAACCTCTATACGGTCTCCAAGACATCTGGAGCAGACAGGTAGCGGTTGATGCCATGGTGCCTTTACCAAGATGAGAAACCTCTATACGGTCTCCAAGACATCTGGAGCAGACAGGTAGCGGTTGATGCCATGGTGCCTTTACCAAGATGAGAAACCTCTATACTGTCTCCAAGACATCTGGAGCAGACAGGTAGCGGTTGATGCCATGGTGCCTTTACCAAGATGAGAAACCTCTATACGGTCTCCAAGACATCTGGAGCAGACAGGTAGCGGTTGATGCCATGGTGCCTTTACCAAGATGAGAAACCTCTATACGGTCTCCAAGACATCTGGAGCAGACAGGTAGCGGTTGATGCCACGGTGCCTTTACCAAGATGAGAAACCTCTGTACGGTCTCCAAGACATCTGGAGCAGACAGGTAGCGGTTGATGCCATGGTGCCTTTACCAAGATGAGAAACCTCTGTACTGTCTCCAAGACATCTGGAGCAGACAGGTAGCGGTTGATGCCATGGTGCCTTTACCAAGATGAGAAACCTCTGTACTGTCTCCAAGACATCTGGAGCAGACAGGTAGCGGTTGATGCCATGGTGCCTTTACCAAGATGAGAAACCTCTATACTGTCTCCAAGACATCTGGAGCAGACAGGTAGCGGTTGATGCCATGGTGCCTTTACCAAGATGAGAAACCTCTGTACTGTCTCCAAGACATCTGGAGCAGACAGGTAGCGGTTGATGCCATGGTGCCTTTACCAAGATGAGAAACCTCTATACTGTCTCCAAGACATCTGGAGCAGACAGGTAGCGGTTGATGCCATGGTGCCTTTACCAAGATGAGAAACCTCTATACGGTCTCCAAGACATCTGGAGCAGACAGGTAGCGGTTGATGCCATGGTGCCTTTACCAAGATGAGAAACCTCTATACGGTCTCCAAGACATCTGGAGCAGACAGGTAGCGGTTGATGCCATGGTGCCTTTACCAAGATGAGAAACCTCTATACTGTCTCCAAGACATCTGGAGCAGACAGGTAGCGGTTGATGCCATGGTGCCTTTACCAAGATGAGAAACCTCTATACGGTCTCCAAGACATCTGGAGCAGACAGGTAGCGGTTGATGCCATGGTGCCTTTACCAAGATGAGAAACCTCTATACGGTCTCCAAGACATCTGGAGCAGACAGGTAGCGGTTGATGCCACGGTGCCTTTACCAAGATGAGAAACCTCTGTACGGTCTCCAAGACATCTGGAGCAGACAGGTAGCGGTTGATGCCATGGTGCCTTTACCAAGATGAGAAACCTCTGTACTGTCTCCAAGACATCTGGAGCAGACAGGTAGCGGTTGATGCCATGGTGCCTTTACCAAGATGAGAAACCTCTGTACTGTCTCCAAGACATCTGGAGCAGACAGGTAGCGGTTGATGCCATGGTGCCTTTACCAAGATGAGAAACCTCTATACTGTCTCCAAGACATCTGGAGCAGACAGGTAGCGGTTGATGCCATGGTGCCTTTACCAAGATGAGAAACCTCTGTACTGTCTCCAAGACATCTGGAGCAGACAGGTAGCGGTTGATGCCATGGTGCCTTTACCAAGATGAGAAACCTCTATACTGTCTCCAAGACATCTGGAGCAGACAGGTAGCGGTTGATGCCATGGTGCCTTTACCAAGATGAGAAACCTCTATACGGTCTCCAAGACATCTGGAGCAGACAGGTAGCGGTTGATGCCATGGTGCCTTTACCAAGATGAGAAACCTCTATACTGTCTCCAAGACATCTGGAGCAGACAGGTAGCGGTTGATGCAGAGAAAAGTGGTGGACAAAAATACAAAACAAATGAGGGACAAGAAGACTAGTAGATGACTACTCATGCTCTTTTGGGTGGGGGGCCATTGGGTGGGGGGGCCATTGGGTGGGGGGCCATTGTCATATTGTCGTCCTTCATTCATCCATGTGATTCAGTTTTTTTGGTCCACCACCTGTACCTTTGTAATACAACAGCAAAGGGAGATTTGAAACTGTCTTCAGATGGGCTTTAGGAAGACAAGTTGAACTAACTAACTAATAAGAACAGCAAATGTGAAACCGCTTTCAGACAACTAATGGAAAGTTGTGTGTGTTATGGTGTTTGTGCAAAGAGGGCCAGTGCGGGTGCAGGTTTTTGTTCTAACCAAGCAATAACACACCTGATTCAATTAATCATGTCTTGATTGAAGTCTGATTAGTTGAAATCAGATGTGTTCTGATTGGCAACAACAAAAGCGTCCGCATGCTTCCCAGCCGAAACAGTTTGTGCATTCTGTATATTATGACGACATTTTGTTATGTTTTTGTTAGTTTTGGACTTCTGTGAGTTTTTTTTTCATGATGTTCGGGCACACACATTTTCTGGAGGCAAGCCGAAGTTCGGAGCCGAAGTCTACGCCCCTTCGTCAGTGATTGGTCAACAGGATTCTTCAATAACGTATGTTGTCATGAAGAAGAAAAAAAAAAACTGCACCAAACATCGTAGTTAGATGTAAAATTGCGCAACTAAGATCTCGTCGGCAAAAACTTCAAATGAATGACAGATTTCTTGAGTGATCTTAGATCAATTCTGACTATTTTGAGGAACTGGATATTGGCTACGGCGTCTCAAAATGGACAAACAGTACTACTGCCACTTTTTTCATGTCTTTTAAGGGAGTATGCGAGCACACTCGTTCGGCTTGGGGCCAGATCTAGCATGCTGACACCTTAAATCCACCTTGATCTCTGATTGGACAACCCACTGTTATGAGCGCTACTGTCAAGATGAATAGCAATGATCCATTTATTTTAATAACTTTAGGGGAGATTAATATAATTATACATATCAAATGTCAGTTTGTAAGTTTAATATTTGGAAATGAATTAAAATGGAATATTTAAGAGGTGGGCTTATTTGGGACACCCATGGGTATAAAGGCTAAACTCTGTACCTATTAAGTCCAATCTGGACTTTTTACATATTTTATAAAATATTTCTATGTCATAAATCTTTGAGAGATTTAATCTTTCATTTTATCAACACCTTTCTTACAAAAATTAGGGCAGTATGTTAGAAATGTGTAAACTTCATCAGTGAGTAGTACATTTTACTGTTCGAGCGAGTGAGACTATTTAGTGTGGTTCGCGTTAAGATGCTTACATGCACAGCTCCATCTATGAACTTGAGAGAGCTTACATTTCTCCGGTCCCGTCCCTCAAGTTTATAGCAAACCAAGGGTCTGGGCTGCCATTAGGCTTGAAGAATGACAAGATTGTGGCTTTCAGTGTCTCACCTTGGTGGTTGTTCATGTGTCGCCTGTACTCTCTGAGCTGGGTGAACTTCCTGCCACAGTGTTCACACTCTCGCTCTAGGTTCTGCTTTACTCTGCCCTTCTTGCCATGCGTAGCCTTCTTCACATGTCTCCTGAACAGAGCTTTCTCAAAGAACTCCTTACCACACACATTACACCTACAGGACAAAGGATTAACAATCAAACATTATCTAGAAAAACCTTTTTACATCAACACAAAGTGCTTTATTCCTCCCCTCCCTCGTTAGAAACAGAGACAAATAAAGAACATATCCCAAAGACTAATTGGTATGAAAATGTTTGTGTATATATTATGAACGCATGCGTTTCATGTTTGAACGTAAACTAAATAAAATCAAACTTTATTTGTCACATTAGCCGAATACAACAGGTGTAGACTTTACTTACAAGCCCTTAACCAACAATGCAGTTCAAGAAAGAGTTTTACTAAATATTTACTAAATAAACTAAAGTAAAAAAGAGTAAAAATAAAATAATGAGGGGGTACCGGTACCGAGTCAATGTGCGGGGGTACAGGTTAGTCCAGGTCATTTGTACATAGGGGTAAGGTGACTTTGCATAGATAATAAACAACGGGTGTAAAACAAATGGAGGGGGGGGGGGTATTGTAAATAATCAGGGTGGCCATTTGATTAATTGTTCAGCAGTCTTATGGCTTTGGGATAGAAGCTGTTAAGGAACCTTTTGGTCCTAGACTTGGCGCTCCGGTAAATGGGTCAGTTTTTGAAACTCTTGTCAAGGCTGTGAACATATTAGTGGTATCCTAACGTAGCAGGCTAAAAGAAACGCCTGAACGAGATGCCCCACGTATTCTGGGCCACGTATTCTGGTCCACGTATTCTGGTCCTGATGAGAATAAAATAGAAACTGACGGTAGAGGTTCTGTTGGGGGAGGTCCTCTTCTGCACTGTTCAACCCAATCCAGTAAATATGGAGGAGGAGTTAAGATGGCGTGTCGCCTTGTTAACGTCCAACACAACCGCCACGCTGATCCTCAAAACGGGGGCCCCTCAGGGGTGCGTACTTAGTCCCCTCCTGTACCCCTCATGACTGCGTGGCCAGGCACGACTCCAACACCATCATTAAGTTTGCTGACGACACGACGGTGGTAGGCCTGATTACCGACAACGATGAGACAGCCTATAGGGAGGAGGTCAGAGACCTGGCAGGGTGGTGCCAGGACAACAACCTCTCCCTCAACGTCAGCAAGACAAAGGAGCTGATCGTGGACTACAGGAAACGGAGGGCCGATGTTAGATTAATTTGTATTTTAAGAATAATGACTAAAGGATTTCACCCCAAATACAGTATAAATGTTAGAATTATCATGTAGTGTCAACCCACTAACAGAGGGGGCGGTACTAAACATTCAAGGGGGAAGGGGAAGGCGGAAACTGTTTAGAAAAGCCACCTAAAGGTGGGAGGAGTCAAGTTCAGGAGGTATAAAACCGTATGTCTGTGTCTTTGGCGTCAGAGCTCTCCATGAATAAAGATATTTTCTTCGTGGTTATGGACCTTGAATCATTTATGATTAAAACCAGAGCCTTACAACCTCTGGTAATGATTCAAGCTTAGGTTGAATTAGAGATAGAAATTCACATGACAGCCGAGCACGCCACCATTAACATCAACAGTGCTGTAGTGGATCGGGTCAAAAGCTTCAAGTTTCTCTGTGTCCACATCACAAAGGATCTATTGTCATGGTCCAAACACACCAACAGTCGTGAAGCGGGCACGACAATGCCTCTTCCCCCTCAGGAGCCTGAAAAGATTTGGCATGGGCTCTCAGACCCTCAAAGTTATACAGCTGCACCACTGAGAGCATCTTGACTGGCTGCATCACCGCCTGGTACGGCAACTGCACCGCCCTCGATCTCATGGTGCTACAGAGGGTGGTGGGGACAGCCCAGTACATCCCTTGGGCCGAGCTCCCTGCCATACAGGCCCCACGTCATAGACTGTTCTCTGCTACCGCGCGGCAAGCGGTACCGATTCACCAAGTCTGGAACCAACAGGACACTGAACAGCTTCTACCCCCAAGCCATAAGACTGATAAATAGTTAACCAAATAGCTACCTGGACTATCTGCATTGACCCCTTTTGCACATGCGCTGCTGCTACCGTTTACCATCTGTCACTTTATTCCTAGTTATAAACTCAGCAAAAAAAGAAACGTCCTCTCACTGTCAAATGCGTATATGTATATATATATATATTTATTCAGCAAACTTAACATGTGTAAATATTTGTATGAACATAACAAGATTCAACAACTGAGACAAACTGAACAAGTTCCACAGACATGTGACTAACAGAAATGTAATAATGTGTCCCTGAACAAAGGAGGGGGGGGGGGGGGTCAAAATCAAAAGTAACGGTCAGTATCTGGTGTGGCCACCAGCTGCATTAAGTACTGCAGTGCATCTCTTCATGGACTGCACCAGATTTGCCAGTTCTTGCTGTGAGATGTTACCCCACTCTTCCACCAAGGCATCTGCAAGTTCCCGGACATTTCTGGGGGGGAATGGCCCTAGCCCTCACCCTCCGATCCAACAGGTCCCAGACGTGCTCAATGGGATTGAGATCCGGGCTCTTCGCTGGCCATGGCAGAACACTGACATTCCTGTCTTGCAGGAAATCACCCACAGAACGAGCAGTATGGCTGGTGGCATTGTCATGCTGGAGGGTCATGTCAGGATGAGCCTGCAGGAAGGGTACCACATGAGGGAGGAGGATGTCTTCCCTGTAACCCACAGTGTTGAGATTGCCTGCAATGACAACAAGCTCAGTCCGATGATGCTGTGACACACCGCCCCAGACCATGAAGGACCCTCCACCTCCAAATTGATTCCGCTCCAGAGTACAGGCCTCGGTGTAACGCTCATTCCTTCGACGATAAACGCGAATCCAACCATCACCCCTGGAGAGACAAAATCACGACTCGTCAGTGAAGAGCACTGGTCTACCACTGCGAGGACGATCAGCTGTCCGTCCTGTCTCCCTGTAGCGCTGTCTTAGGCGTCTCACAGTACGGACATTGCAATTCATTGCCCTGGCCACATCTGCAGTCCTCATGCCTCCTTGCAGCATGCCTAAGGCACATTCACGCAGATGAGCAGGGACCCTGGGCATCTTTCTTTTGGTGTTTTTCAGAGTCAGTAGAAAGTCCTCTTTAGTGTTCTAAGTTTTCATAACTGTGACCTTAATTGCCTACTGTCTGTAAGCTGTTAGTGTCTTAACGACCTTTCCACAGGTGCATGTTCATTCATTGTTTATGGTTCATTGAACAAGCATGGGAAACAATGTTTAAACCCTTTACAATGAAGATCTGTGAAGTTATTTGGATTTTTACGAATTATCTTTGAAAGACAGGGTCCTGAAAAAGGGACGTTTCTTTTTTTGCTGAGTTTATGTACATATCTACCTCAATTAGCTCGTACCCCTGCACATCGACTCGGTACCGTGTTTATAGCCAAGTTATCGTTACTCATTGTGTATTTATTATTACGTGTTTTACTTTTCTATGATTTCTCTATTTTCTTTCTCTCTGCGTTGTTGGGAAGGGACCGTAAGTCAGCATTTCACTGTTTAGTCCACACCTGTTGTTTACCAAGCGACGTGACGAATAGAATTAGGTTTCTGTGTTGGTGACTTACTTGTAAGGCTCAGCCACGCTGTGGGACTTGACATGGGAGTACCAGTCCTTCTTCCAGCTGTAACACTTCCCACACACCTGGTAGAACAGAAAACAATACACAACATCAATTATTTGTATTATTATGATGATGATGATGATGATGATTATTATTCCCCCCACCTGACACTGGAAGGGCTTGAGTCCCAGGTGCTTGTTCATGTGCTGCTGCAGGTCTTTGGCCTCAAAGAAACTCTTATCACAGCTGGAGGAGAGGAAGGGACACAGACCAGTCAGGACAGGCACTACATCACATACTGTATACACACACACGGAGTGTACAAAACATTAGGAACACCATAATATTGAGTTGCACCCCCTTTTGCCCTCAGAACAGCCTCCATTTGTCGAGGCGTGGACTCTACAAGGTGTCGAAAAGCGCTCCACAGGGATGCTGGCCCATGTTCACCCCAATGCTTCCCACAGTTGTTGTCAAGTTGGCTGCTAGTGGATCTCTACTCCGAATAGCTCGTTCCATCTCATCCCCCCCAGATGCTCAGTTGGATTGAGATCTGGTGACTGGGCAGGCCCACTCAGTTGTCAGAGCACCTTACCGATCACTGCACCTGTACACAGCCCATCTGAAATTAGCCCGCCCAACTACCTCATCCCTATATTGTTATTTATTTTGCTCATTTGTACCCCAGTATCTCTATTTGCACATCATTCCAGTGTTAATACTAAATTGTAATTATTTTGCACTATAGCCTATTTTATTGCCTTACCTCCATAACTTGCTAAATTTGCACACTGTATATTATATGTATTTCTGTTGTATTTTTGACTTTGTTTTGTTTTACCCCATATGTAACTCTGTGTTGTTGTTTTTATCGCACTGCTTTGCTTTATCTTGGCCAGGTCGCAGTTGTAAGTGAGAAGTTGTTCTCAACTGGTTTACCTGGTTAAATAAAGGTGAAATAAATAAAAAACTGAAGTAAGCTGAATTCCTGTTTGTGGAACCATTCCTGGACAATCCTAGCCTTGTGGCATGGGGCATTATCCTGCTGAAAAAATAATCTATTTGCAGATTGATACACTGCTGACATGACGGGATGCACATGATTGGCAAGGACGTTCAGATATCCTGTGGCATTCAAACGTTGCTCAACTTCTATCAAGGAGCCCAATGTGTGCCATGAAAAACACACCATCACACTAGGGCTGTGACAGTAATTGGATAACCTATCTGATCCAGCCCAGCCCAGCCCCATCTGATCTGATCCAGCCCAGCCCAGCCCCATCTGATCTGATCCAGCCCAGCCCAGCCCCATCTGATCTGATCTAGTCCAGCCCAGGCCCATCTGATCTGATCTGATCCAGCCCAGCCCAGGCCCATCTGATCTGATCTGATCCAGCCCAGGCCCATCTGATCTGATCTAGTCCAGCCCCATCTGATCTGATCTAGCCCAGCCCCATCTGATCTGATCTAGTCCAGCCCCATCTGATCTGATCTAGCCCAGGCCCATCTGATCTGATCTAGTCCAGCCCCATCTGATCTAGCAGACCTAACTCCACCACACGCTGCATTTAACAGTCTTTTTTACGAACAGTGATTGAGTTATATTAGACTATATGATGACTATCCAATCCACTAATCACACTAGGAATTGTCAGCTATCTTGCATAACTCTGCAAATGTGATGATGCATGGAATGCTTTATATTTTCTCATGGTAAAAATGTGCTTCCCCAAACTAGACTCCCAATTCTCCAGTGTTTTAGTTCCTGAGCCCACTGCAAACGCAGCTTCTTGTTTTTCGCTGAAAGCAGTGGAACTCCAAGGCGGTCGGCTGCCACGCCCCATTGGTGTCAAGGTACGACGAGTTGGGCATTCTCTTATGGGTCTTCGTTGTACTGGACTGTCAGTTGACTAACTGCAGCCCGTCTGTTGCTCTGGAAAATGTGTGTCAGTCTCCTTTGTCCTCTTTCATCAATGGCCTGCCATTGGCTGGATGTCCTTTGGGTGGTGGGCCATTCTTGATACACACTGGAAACTGTTGAGCGTGAAAAACCCAGCAGCGTTGCAGTTCTTGACACAAACCGGTGTGCCTGGCACCTACTACCATACCCCGTTCAAAGGGACTTAAATCTTTGTCTTGCCCATTCACCCTCTGAATGGCACACATACACAATCCAAGTCTCAATTGTCTCAAGGCTTAGAAATCCTTCTTTAACCCGTCTCCTCCCCTTCATCTACACTGATTGAAGTGGATTTAACAAGTGACATCAATAAGGAATCAGAGCTTTCACCCGGATTCACCTGGTCAGTCTATGTCATGGAAAGAGCAGGTGTTCCTAATGTTTTGTCCACCGTTAGACAGAATATTGCACACACACCTAAAATAAACAGCTGGTAGAGGGGATACAGCAGGATGGCGGGACGTGCACACACAGGCTTGACATCACACTCACAAAACATCTCTCTCACACACACAAGAAAAGACTCAACTCACCCACTCAGATACACGCACACCTACTTAATCCAAATGAATGCTTGAGTATGAGGACAGAGAAGTAGGTCCTTACTGATTACAGGGGAACCCTCGTACATCAGGTCTGGGCTGGTGTCTCTTTAGGTGTTTACTCAGACCAGAGGCTCGGTGGAACGACCTCCCACACTGGGTGCACAGATACTTCGATTCACCTGGAGGACATTTAACAGGGATTTAACCACAGACACCTAGATTCACTAAGCCACGGACCTCTGTATTGAGTGAACAGCATAGTAATAATATCCCCATCAGTGAGCAATGTGTTCCTATGGACTGAGGACTAATACAGTTTCCACACTATTGTGCCAACCCAAACCGTACCATACTGGCTCTTTTCACATTGTCCTGTCTAGAAACTATGATGATGCCTAGCCAGTCCTGTGATGGATGCCTAGCCAGTCCTGTGATGGATGCCTAGCCAGTCCTGTGATGGATGCCTAGCCAGTCCTGTGATGGATGCCTAGCCAGTCCTGTGATGGATGCCTAGCCAGTCCTGTGATGGATGCCTAGCCAGTCCTGTGATGGATGCCTAGCCAGTCCTGTGATGGATGCCTAGCCAGTCCTGTGATGGATGCCTAGCCAGTCCTGTGATGGATGCCTAGCCAGTCCTGTGATGGATGCCTAGCCAGTCCTGTGATGGATGCCTAGCCAGTCCTGTGATGGATGCCTAGCCAGTCCAACGCAGAACAGCTCTGCTTTGATCAGCTCTACGGCTCTGTAGTGTTTCAAGGGATTTGTAAGGTAATGTTGTATTGTACACCTGTGTGAATGCTGGTGTATAAGGTGATGTTGTATTGTACACCTGTGTGAATGCTGGTGTATAAGGTAATGTTGTATTGCACCTGTGTGAATGCTGGTGTATAAGGTAATGTTGCATTGTACACCTGTGTGAATGCTGGTGTATAAGGTAATGTTGTATTGTACACCTGTGTGAATACTGGTGTATAAGGTAATGTTGTATTGCACCTGTGTGAATGCTGGTGTATAAGGTAATGTTGCATTGTACACCTGTGTGAATGCTGGTGTATAAGGTAATGTTGTATTGCACCTGTGTGAATGCTGGTGTATAAGGTAATGTTGTATTGCACCTGTGTGAATGCTGGTGTATAAGGTAATGTTGCATTGTACACCTGTGTGAATGCTGGTGTATAAGGTAATGTTGTATTGCACACCTGTGTGAATGCTGGTGTATAAGGTAATGTTGTATGGCACCTGTGTGAATGCTGGTGTATAAGGTAATGTTGCATTGTACACCTGTGTGAATGCTGGTGTATAAGGTAATGTTGTATTGCACCTGTGTGAATGCTGGTGTATAAGGTAATGTTGTATTGCACCTGTGTGAATGCTGGTGTATAAGGTAATGTTGTATTGCACCTGTGTGAATGCTGGTGTATAAGGTAATGTTGTATTGCACCTGTGTGAATGCTGGAGTATAAGGTGATGTTGTATTGCACCTGTGTGAATGCTGGTGTATAAGGTAATGTTGTATTGCACCTGTGTGAATGCTGGTGTATAAGGTAATGTTGCATTGTACACCTGTGTGAATGCTGGTGTATAAGGTAATGTTGTATTGTACACCTGTGTGAATACTGGTGTATAAGGTAATGTTGTATTGCACCTGTGTGAATGCTGGTGTATAAGGTAATGTTGTATTGTACACCTGTGTGAATACTGGTGTATAAGGTAATGTTGTATTGCACCTGTGTGAATGCTGGTGTATAAGGTAATGTTGTATTGTACCTGTGTGAATGCTGGTGTGCTCCTCCAGACTTCTCTTACTAACAAAGGACTTGTCACAGAGCAGACAGTGGAACTGTTTAACAGCGTCATGTAGACCTCTGTGCATCTTCAGGCTGTGTTTATGAGCAAACGTCTTCCCACAAACCTTGCAGGAGTGGGGCCGTACCCCTGTGGAAATAATAAACAATACTATTAGGCTAGGATTCAATCCCAACGCGGGTTATAGGCATTACTGCTTTATTGGTATTAAGGATTCAATCCCAACGCGGGTTATAGGCATTACTGCTTTATTGATATTAAGGATTCAATCCCAACGCGGGTTATAGGCATTACTGCTTTATTGATATTAAGGATTCAATCCCAACGCGGGTTATAGTCATTACTGCTTTATTGATATTAAGGATTCAATCCCAACGCGGGTTATAGGCATTACTGCTTTATTGATATTAAGGATTCAATCCCAACGCGGGTTATAGGCATTACTGCTTTATTGATATTAAGGATTCAATCCCAACGCGGGTTATAGGCATTACTGCTTTATTGATATTAAGGATTCAATCCCAACGCGGGTTATAGGCATTACTGCTTTATTGATATTAAGGATTCAATCCCAACGCGGATTATAGGCATTACTGCTTTATTGGTATTAAGGATTCAATCCCAACGCGGGTTATAGGCATTACTGCTTTATTGGTATTAAGGATTCAATCCCAACGCGGGTTATAGGCATTACTGCTTTATTGATATTAAGGATTCAATCCCAACGCGGGTTATAGGCATTACTGCTTTATTGATATTAAGGATTCAATCCCAACGCGGGTTATAGGCATTACTGCTTTATTGATATTAAGGATTCAATCCCAACGCGGGTTATAGGCATTACTGCTTTATTGATATTAAGGATTCAATCCCAACGCGGGTTATAGGCATTACTGCTTTATTGATATTAAGGATTCAATCCCAACACGGGTTATAGGCATTACTGCTTTATTGATATTAAGGATTCAATCCCAACGCGGGTTATAGGCATTACTGCTTTATTGATATTAAGGATTCGATCCCAACGCGGGTTATAGGCATTACTGCTTTAAAAGGCAACTTCAAATTAAGGCGATATATGCAGTGTTTTCCGTGAATGGAATTGCTGTGAATGCGGGAACATTGCCTTTAAAAACCATACGCCTATAACCAGCCATGGGATTGAATCCTTAATATCAATAATAACAGGGGCCACGTTAACGCAGAATTCTGCATTTCTCACACAGAAAAAATATATTAAAAAAACAGAACCATCTTGCTGCGTTGTGGAAAATGCTTCTTATTGTTATTTCTGCTCTGCTTCAGACTAATTTTGTGCATCAGTTGCATTTCTCCAATCAGACAAGAAATCTTTGCTCTCGTCGTCAGACCAATCAAATTCCCGCATTCACGAACAGGCATTCGATCAGCGGACAGCGCTCTGACCGATAACAGGGAGGAAGACGGTTATTTTTCTCCAGTGGTTTTAGCAAGTTAAAACGCAACATTAAGTGAAACATTAGGAAATGTAGCTGGCTAGATTCTTTCGATGGTAAACATAAGAAATCTGATGGTCATCCATGGTCGTTGCGAAGAACACCTCTTTCATTTTAAGCTCATTTACTTGTGTGGCTGCAAACAAATTAGCGTTGCACTTCTGTTATCAGATGAAAACGCTATTTTCTGCCGAATGTTTGCATCCATTTATTTTGTGTGATAACTGGAGTTCTCCCCTTATCACTCTATTGATGCGACAAAATACTGTTGCCTTTCAAAATTAAAACGCAGATGAAATTGTTTAAAAACAGATTTTTGGATGGTCTGCGTTTTGAAAATGCTTGATTTCGGAAAACTAACGCGACCCCTGATAACAACAACAACAATAGATTGGATTTATATAGGCTCTTCACCACCTAAGTGCTGGGGGGGAAACTGACCTGTGTGATTAAGCATGTGGATCCTCAGCGAGTACAGCTTAGGAAGGGTCTTTCCACAGATGTCACAGACAAACTCTCTCTTGGTGCGTCCCTTGGCCCTGCCGTCCCCCTCGAGGCCCTCCTCACCTTGGGACAAGGGGACCCTAACCAGGGTGGGCCTCTGGCTCTTCTGGTGCTTGTGTCTGGCCAGATGGGCTCTCAGAGAGGCAGTGTACTGGAACTCCTTGTTACACAACTAGAGAAAGAAGGATTGTAGTCAGCATTGCAGTCTGGCGAGACGATACAGCAGGGATCGTCAACTAGACTCAGCCCCGGAACGATTTTTTCTTGACCGGATGGTCGGGAGGCCAGAACATAATTACAAATAATTTGTAGACTGCAAATTGACCGCAAAAAAAGGCCAAACAGATATATTTCACTAAAACATAATCATTTTAAACCTTGCTTACATTTGTATATGATCACATACCCTGAGTGTACAAAACATTAAGGACACCTGCTCTTTCCATGACAGACTGACCAGCTGAATCCAGGTGAAAGCTATGATCCCTTATTGATGTCACTTGGTAAATCCACTTCAAATCAGTGTAGATATAGGGGAGGAGCATGTTAAAAAAATGCATTTTTAAGCCTTGAGACAACTGAGACATGGATTGTGTATGTGAGCCATTCAGAGATTTAAGTGCCTTTGAACAGGGTATGGTAGTAGGTGCCAGGCGCACCGGTTTGTGTCAAGAACTGCAACACTTCTGGGTTGTTCACGCTCAATAGTTTCCCGTGTGTATCAAGAATGGTCCACCACCCAAAGGACATCCAGCCAACTTGACACAACTGTGGGAAGCATTGGAGTCAACATGGGTCAGCATCACTGTGGAATGCTTTCGACACCTTCTAGAGTCCATGCCCCCGACGAATTGAGGCTGTTCTGAGGGCAAAACGGAGTGGTGTCGGGGGGTGCAACTCAATATTAGGAAGGTGTCTAGCTAGCTAGCTAGCATTACATAGACTACCTGGGGTAAGTATGTGATGCTGTGCAGTTACTGTAAATGAGTCATATTGTTGTTAATAAACAAACGTCTAAAACGCGTAATATCACATCTCATTACACCGCCCTCCGTAATATCACATCTCATTACACCGCCCTCCGTCATATCACATCTCATTACACCGCCCTCCGTCATATCACATCTCATTACACCGCCCTCCGTCATATCACATCTCATTACACCGCCCTCCGTCATATCACATCTCATTACACCGCCCTCCGTCATATCACATCTCATTACACCGCCCTCCGTCATATCACATCTCATTACACCGCCCTCCGTCATATCACATCTCATTACACCGCCCTCCGTCATATCACGTCTCATTACACCGCCCTCCGTCATATCACGTCTCATTACAACCGCCCTCCGTAATATCACGTCTCATTACACCGCCCTCCGTCATATCACTCTCATTACACGCCTCCGTAATATCACATCTCATTACAACCGCCCTCCGTAATATCACATCTCATTACACCGCCCTCCGTCATATCACATCTCATTACACCGCCCTCCGTCATATCACATCTCATTACACCGCCCTCCGTAATATCACGTCTCATTACACCGCCCTCCGTCATATCACGTCTCATTACACCGCCCTCCGTCATATCACGTCTCATTACAGCCTCCGTATATACTCATTAACCGCCCTCCGTCATATCACGTCTCATTACACCGCCCTCCGTCAATATCACGTCTCATTACACATCCGTATATCACATCATACACGCCCTCCGTCATATCACGTCTCATTACACCGCCCTCCGTCATATCACGTCTCATTCACAACAACACACCCCTCCGTCATATCACGTCTCATTACACCCGCCCTCCGTATATCATCTCATTACACGCCTCCGTCATTCATCTCATACACCGCCCTCCGTCAATCACTCTCATTACACGCCCTCCGTCATATCACATCTCATTACACGCCCTCGTCATACATCTCATAACCGCCCTCCGTCATATCACACATCTAAACAATTACACCGCCCTCCGTATATCACATCTCATTACACCGCCCTCCGTCATATCACATCTCATTACACCCGACCCTCCGTCATATCACATCTCTTCATACAAACCGCCCTCCGTCATATCACATTCACTTAACAAACCCGCCCTCCGTCATATCACATCTCATTACACACCGCCCTCCGTATATCACATCTCATACACGCCCTCCGTATATACTCTCATTACACCGCCCTCCGTCATATCACATCTCATTACACCGCCCTCCGTCATATCACATCTCATTACACCGCCCTCCGTCATATCACATCTCATTACACCGCCCTCCGTCATATCACATCTCATTACACCGCCCTCCGTCATATCACATCTCATTACACCGCCCTCCGTCATATCACGTCTCATTACACCGCCCTCCGTAATATCACGTCTCATTACACCGCCCTCCGTCATATCACGTCTCATTACACCGCCCTCCGTCATATCACATTATTACACCGCCCTCCGTTTAATATTCACATCTCAGTTACACAGCCCTCCCCATCCGTAATATCACATCTCATTTACCCCCGCCCCTCCGTCATATCACATCTCATTACACCGCCCTCCGCTATATCACATCTCATTACACCGCCCTCCGTCATATCACATCTCATTACACCGCCCTCCGTCATATCACATCTCATTACACCGCCCTCCGTCATATCACATCTCATTACACCGCCCTCCGTCATATCACATCTCATTAAACCGCCCTCCGTCATTACACCGCCCTCCGTAATATCACATCTCATTACACCGCCCTCCGTAATATCACGTCTCATTACACCGCCCTCCGTAATATCACGTCTCATTACACCGCCCTCCATAATATCACGTCTCATTACACCCACCTCCGTAATATCACGTGGGGCGGCAGGTAGCTTAGTGGTTAAGAGCGTTGTGCCAGTAACCGAAAGGTCGCTGGTTCTAATCCCCGAGCCCACTAGGTGAAAAATCTGTCGATGTGCCCTCGAGCAAGGCACTTAACCCTAATTGCTCCTGTAAGTCGCTCTGGATAAGAGCGTCTGCTAAATGACCAATTATTTATTTATTTATCACATCTCATTACACCGCCCTCCGTAATATCACATCTCATTACACCGCCCTCCGTAATATCACATCTCATTACACCGCCCTCCGTAATATCACATCATTACACCGCCCTCCGTAATATCACATCATTACACCGCCCTCCGTAATATCACATCATTACACCGCCCTCCGTAATATCACATCATTACACCGCCCTCCGTAATATCACATCATTACACCGCCCTCCGTAATATCACATCATTACACCGCCCTCCGTAATATCACATCATTACACCGCCCTCCGTAATATCACATCATTACACCGCCCTCCGTAATATCACATCATTACACCGCCCTCCGTAATTATTGGGAAAGTGAAGAATTTGTTTTTATATTTTTTTATTATTATTGGATATAAGACTGTAAAAACACCAGCAAATCAGCTCCAAGTGTTTTTAATGTTGGAAATCTGCTCCAAAGTTTTCCCACGCATATATATTTGGAACAGATTTCCAACATTAAAAACACTTGGAGCTGATTTGCTGTTGTTTTTACAGTCTTATGTCCATTAATAATAAAAAATATAAATGAACTTTTTTTTCTGCTCAGAAAACTTGGGGGGCCAAATAAAATCACCCGCCGGCCCAAATAAAATAATCTGCAGGCCAGTTGTGGAACCCTGCCATTATAATATCCCATTTAGCAGATGCTTTCATCAAAAGCGACTTACAGTCATGCGTGCATACATTTTTACGTATGGGTGGTCCCGGGGATCGAACCCACTACCCTGGCGTTACAAGCGCCGTGCTCTACCAGCTGAGCTACAGAGGACCACACATTGTCATGAAAAGAGATCATTCATATGATAACACTATAACATCTTGGTTCACTCAGAACTACATCGCTTCTAATATAGAAACACAACAGGGCAAGATCACTGGCTGCCAGTCATTACACACGACTCAAAAAGACACACATACACAGACAGCCGTATTTAGAGTGTCGCTACGTACACTACACTTGTATCCTCTGGTCTTCTCGTGTTTGAGTGTGTGCATGATGAGAGCATAGCGCCTGTGAAACGTCAGTCCACACTCTGAACAGGTGTGTTCTCCCTCCACCAAGCTCCCTCCGTCTGGCTGGGCGGGGCCTTGACCTGGCCCCTCCCCCACGGGCTGCTCTGTGATAGGTGTTCCATCTACAATGCCGTCTGTTGATAGGACGCCCTCGGTCTCTGCCTGGACAACGTTCTCCATCCCTGCCACCGCCGCTGCAGCTTCCATCTCTTCAACTAGTCTCTTGGCGGGTCGACCCCTCTTCTTTAGGGGTGTTGGGAAAGAGACAACAGTTAGGATGGGTAAAACACACACACACATAAATACACACATATACACACACACACATAAATACACATATACATACACACACATAAATACACATATACACACGCATACATATACACATATACACACGCATACATATACACATACATACAAACACATACTACCGTTCAAAAGTTTGCGGTCACTAAAATAACATCAAATTGATCAGAAAAACAGTGTAGACATTGTTAATGTTGTAAATGGCTATTGTAGCTGGAAACGGCTGATTTCTAATGGAATATCTACATAGGCGTACAGAGGCCCATTATCAGCAACCATCAGTCCTGTGTTCCAATGGCACGTTGTGTTTGCTAATCCAAGTTTATCATTTTTAAAAGGCTAATTGATCATTAGAAAACCCTTTTGCAAGTATGTTAGCACAGCTGAAAACTGTTGTGCTGATTAAAGAAGCAATAAAACTGGCCTTCTTGAGACTAGTTGAGTATCTGGAGAATCAGCAATTGTGGGTTCGATTACAGGATCAAAATGGCCAGAAACAAAGAACTTCCTTCTGAAACTCGTCAGTCTATTCTTGTTCTGAGAAATGAAGGCTATTCCACGCGAGAAACTGCCAAGAAACTGAAGATCTCGTACAACGCTGTGTACTACTCCCTTCACAGAACAGCGCAAACTGTCTCTAACCAGAATAGAAAGAGGAGTGGGAGGCCCCGGTGCACAACTGAGCAAGAGGACAAATACATTAGTGTCTAGTTTGAGAAACAGACGCCTCACAGGTCCTCAACTGGCAGCTTCATTAAATAGTACCCGCAAAACACCAGTCTCAACGTCAACAGTGAAGAGGCGACTCCGGGATGCTGACCTTCTAGGCAGAGTTGCAAAGAAAAAGCCATATCTCAGACTGCCCATCTTAATCTTTTATTTTTATTGGCCAGTCTGAGATATGGCTTTTTCTTTGCAACTCTGCCTAGAAGGTCAGCATCCCGGAGTCGCCTCTTCACTGTTGACGTTGAGACTGGGGTTTTGCGGGTACTATTTAATGAAGCTGCCAGTTGAGGACCTGTAAGGCGCCTGTTTCTTGGCAATTTCTCCCATGGAATAGCCTTCATTTCTCAGAACAAGAATAGACTGACGAGTTTCAGAAGAAAGTTTTTTGTTTCTGGCCATTTTGAGCCTGTAATCGAACCCGATGCTGATGCTCCAGATACTCAACTAGTCTCAAGAAGGCCAGTTTTATTGCTTCTTTAAATCAGCACAACAGTTTTTAGCTGTGCTAACATAATTGCAAAAGGGTTTTCTAATGATCAATTAGCCTTTTTAAAATGATAAACTTGGATTAGCAAACACAACGTGCCATTGGAACACAGGACTGATGGTTGCTGATAACGGGCCTCTGTACACCTATGTAGATATTCCATAAAGAAATCAGCCGTTTCCAGCTACAATAGCCATTTACAACATTAACAATGTCTACACTGTATTTCTGATCAATTTGATGTTATTTTAATGGACCAAAAAATTTCTTTTCTTTCTAAAACAAATTTCTATGTGACCCCAAACTTTTGAACAGTAGTATGTATGTATAGATACACACACACACACACACACACACACACACACACACACACACACACAGAGAGCGAGAAAGAGACATACACACAAGCTCAAAGACTGCTCTGCAAGACTAATGTATTATCCATGCATTAATCTATAGTGACTGTGATTACGTTCAGGTGTTGTGCTAGTCTATAGCCTACCTTTGGGGTGCTGGGACACTGGGGGGGTCTGGCCTACCTTGGGGGTGCTGGGACACTGGGGGGGTCTGGCCTACCTTGGGGGTGCTGGGACACTGGGGGGTCTGGCCTACCTTGGGGGTGCTGGGACACTGGGGGGGTCTGGCCTACCTTGGGGGTGCTGGGACACTGGGGGGGGTCTGGCCTACCTTGGGGGTGCTGGGACACTGGGGGGGGTCTGGCCTACCTTGGGGGTGCTGGGACACTGGGGGGTCTGGCCTACCTTGGGGGTGCTGGGACACTGGGGGGTCTGGGCTTCCTTCTTGTCCTCTCCGTCCTCCTCCAGCCCCATGTGTAGTCTGACATACCCCCCCTCCCCCATGGAGCGCTGCCGTAGCCGTCTCTTATAGGGGTCATGGGTCCCCTGAATCTCCGCCTGCACCTCCTCTGCAGGAGTAGAGACCGGCTCTGGCACCTCCTCCTTGACAGGAGACTCTGGCTCCTCTATCACCTCCTGCTTCACCTTGGCAGGACGTCCTCTCTTTCTCCTGGGGGGTTGGGGAGCAGGGGGAGGCTGGGGCTCGGCCTGGAGGGCTGGATCCACCTTCTGGTGCCCTGATGCTGACGTCTCCTCCTCCTGTGGTGTTGGGTCTTCCTGGACTACAGGGGGCGCTACAGCCAGGTGGACCACCTCAGTAGGGGCCCCCTTCCCTGGGTCCACGCTGATGAGGAAGGCCCCGTCCCCCTCGTCCCCTTCATGCAGCTGCTGCTCCAGAGCCAGACAGGCCGACACCACGGCCAGGGACTCACTGGCTCCGGCCTGGCCGCTGTGGGTCACCACCGTCATGGTCTCTGCCCCTCCAGTAGGGGAGAAGAGGGTGACCGTCTCACCTGCCTGGGCCTGGCTACTGTGGGTGACTAGAGTCACCGTCTCGGACCCAGCCTCCCCAACCACAGTCATACTCTCCCCTGGTTCACCTCCCAGAGCCTGGGTGACTACAGACATCGGATCACCTCCGAAGGCCTCTGCTGCGTGGGCCATGACAGCCAAGGAGTCCAGGGCGTCCCCTTCTCCAGCCAGCCCAGTGTGAGTCACCACGGCGTGGCCGTCGCTCCCGATGGTCATAATGTAGGCCCCAGTGTCTTCATTCAGGGCCTGTTGGGGTGCAGGCTGGCTGGACACCACCGTGTGGATGTCTCCTTGCTGGTACACCATCAGCTTCTGCTCCTCTACCTTCTTGTGGACGGACTCACAGATCTGAAGGACCTCGGCCATCAGAAGGTGTCGGGCCAGCGTGGCCAGGTCGGCCATCACGCAGAAGTTGAAACAGAGGTTGGAGGTGTAGGCAAACTCCAGCAGGGGAAGGAAAGTGACCTTGCTGAAACCTGACAGAGACAAGACACCGGGGTTGTTCATCTGACCAATTGAAAAAGAAAAGCCTCAATCATTTAATAACCCGATAACCAACGTTTTGACAGACAAGCGGTCTTCATCAGGGGTAAAATGTTCATCTGACCAAACCCACTTCGGTAAGTTGATGATTACAGGGGAAACATATTACTCAGACATCATTCCAACCGTTTTATACTCAGGTTCTATACAGCCACAGACGGTGACTTTTTCTGTTGATCTGATAACTACTCTCGACAGACATCTACCCTGATTAATCATCTGGTGGTGTGGAGTTGAAAAGTTCCATTTTACATTTGAGTCATTTAGCCTGACGCCCTCACCTGAGAGGTCGACCACCGCTTCATGACTGGACACGGCTCCCTTCTCTATAAACAGCTCATTAAAGTAGTCGCTGCAGGCGGCCAGCACAGCCTTGTGAGCCCTGTGCTCCTCGCCCTCGATCAGCAGCGTGACGTCACAGAACTGGTTGTCGAGGCGCTGCTGGTTCAGCTTGTCCAGCATCGTCTGCCCATGCCTGGGAAGGTACTGCTTCACCAGCCCCTTACTGTCTACCTGGAAGATAAACACAGGGATTATTGACATCAGATGAAACACTGATAAACATGTTTGTCAATGAAATGTATTTTGCTTGTATTTATTTAACTAAGCAAGTCAATTAAGAACAAATTCGTATTTACAAATGACGGCCTACCAAGAGGCAAAAGGCCTCCTGTGGGGACGTGGGGCTGGGTTTAAAAATAAAGGACAAAACACATCACGCCAAGAGAGCCGCCACGACAACGCTACATAAGCGACGCCGCCACGACAACGCTACATAAGCGACGCCGCCACGACAACGCTACATAAGCGACGCCGCCACGACAACCCTACATAAGCGACGCCACAACAACGCCACGACAACGCTACATAAGCAACGCCACAATCACACTACATAAAGAGAGACCTAAGACAACACAGCATGGTAGAGCCACCACATGACTACATGGTAGCAGCACAACATGGTAGCAGCACAAAACATGGTACAAATATTATTGGGCACAGACAACAGCACAAAGGACAAGAAGGTAGAGACAACAATACATCAAGCGAAGCAGCCACAACTGGCAGTAAGAGTGTCCATGATTGAGTCTTTGAATGAAGAGATGGAGATAAAACTGTCCAGTTTGAGTGTTTTTTGCAGCTCGTTCCAGTCGCTAGCTGCAGCGAACTGAAAAGAGGAGCGACCCAGGGATGTGTGTGCTTTGGGGATCTTTAACAGATCTTTAACAGAGTGACTGGCAGAACGGGTGTTGTATGTGGAGGATGAGGGCTGCAGTAGGTATCTCAGATAGGGGGGAGTGAGGCCTAAGAGGGTTTTAGAAATAAGCATCAACCAGTGGGTCTTGCGACGGGTATACAGAGATTACCAGTTTACAGAGGATTATAGAGTGCAGTGATGTGTCCTATAAGGAGCATTGGTGGAATATCTGATGGCCGAATGGTAAAGAGGATCGAGCCTTGGGGTACTCCCTTGGAGACAGAGACAGAAGATATTCTGACTTTACACATTGCACTCTTTGAGAGAGGTAGTTAGAAAACCAGGCCAAAGACCTCTCAGAGACACCAATACTCCTTAGCCGGCCCACAAGGATGGAATGGTCTACCCTATCAAAAGCTTTGGCCAAGTCAATAAAAATAGCAGCACAACATCGCTTAGAATCAAGGGCAATGGTGACATCATTTAGGACCTTTAAGGTTGCAGTGACACATCCATAACCTGAGCAGAAACCAGATTGCATACCAGAGAGAATACTATAGACATCAAGAAAGCCAGTCAGTTGATTATTGACAAGTTTTCCCAACACTTTTGATAAACAGGGCAAGATAGAAATTGGCCTGTAACAGTTAGGATCAGCTTGATCTCCCCCTTTAAATAAAGGACGCACCGTGGCTGCCTTCCAAGCAATGGGAACCTCCGCCTGTAGGGAGAAGCTGTGTAGCGGGGGGGAAAGAGGGAGGAGCATCTGGGCTAGTCGCATTAGAAGGGCTGGGAGATGAGGAAGTGTTGGACGGGCAAGGAGGCGTGGCTGAGTCAAATAGGAATCCTGACTTAATGAAGTGGTGATTAAAGAGCTCAGCCATGTGCTCCTTGTCAGTGACAACCACATCAACATTAAGGGACATGGGCAGCTGTGAGGAGGAGGGTTTATTCTCCAGGTCTTTAACCGTTTTCCAGAACTTCTTGGGGTTAGACCCAGAGAGAGAGAACTGTTCCTTAAAGTAACTAACTTTGGCCTTCCGGATAGCCTGAGTGCACTTATTTCTTAACGACAGCCAGTCAGCCTGAGTATTGATGTGGAGTAACTCTGCCAGTGTGAGCCACAGTGTGCGGCTTTTCTGTTCATCCATGAGATCCTACCATCATCGGCATACCCCACAAAGTGCAGTTATCAAACAACCTGTTTCTTTGAGTGAGTGAGTGAAAATCTGACTGGTAGTCAGTAAAGTGATCAGGCTACATCCCAAAGAAATACAGCAACACTTACAAAGACCAGTTCGTGTTTAGCCACAGTCTTCAGGCTCTTGGTCTTGTGGTGACTGGAAGTCACAATGCCCTCCTCCTCCTCCTCCTCCTCCTCGTCGTCACTGGCTGGGGTTGTGACCTTCCTTGGTCTCCCTGGTCGGCCCACCAATCTGGATCCGCCACCGTCCTCTGACAGCCCTCGCCGGTCCTGTCTACTCTGGCACTGGCTGCACTGTCTCATGTAGTCCTTCACCTGCTTCAGGATACCTGGGATTACACACCTGGGTTAATCACATTGATGTGTATTCCCAACGAACAGTACGAGTGCACACTTCATAGTTACAGCAGCTAGATGTATTCCATTCGTCATAGTTACAGTAGCTAGATGTATTCCATTCGTCATAGTTACAGCAGCTAGATGTATTCCATTCGTCATAGTTACAGTAGCTAGATGTATTCCATTCGTCATAGTTACAGCAGCTAGATGTATTCCATTCGTCATAGTTACAGTAGCTAGATGTATTCCATTCGTCATAGTTACAGTAGCTAGATGTATTCCATTCGTCATAGTTACAGTAGCTAGATGTATTCCATTCGTCATTACGGTGCATTAGTACTACTCTCGTCACATCATTGAGAAGTAGACATTTTTGGACAAAATGTCAGTTTTTTGAAATGTGCACACATGGAGAGAGGTAGACATTTAAATATTGATGAGTGGTGTGTTGACGTGTGTACTAGTGGTGCGCAGGTCAGCTGTTTGTTCACCCGCACTTGCTAATAGCCCGTCTGCAACCGCCCGTCGATATGCGTTAAAGTGAAAATCTAAGACCTAATACAGAAAATGCGCTGTAGGCTACAGTCAGAGACGGCGGAATGATTTTTTTGTTGTTGCCCGATTTAGATATGTTACTGCTTATATTTCCGACATTTTTTTAAGGCTATTTGTTAGTCAACTTGTCTATAATTAGATACATGCAGCTTCTCTTCTGTCATTACATGTTGCCCTAGAAGACTAAATAAAACCTTGCTGCACCAGAATAATGTCATAAATCGATAGAATGGATGCTTCAATCTAGTTGACATCGGTAAAGTTCTCTGTCATCTCTGCTTTTTTCGTGAAGCAAAGACGTTTAGGGACCGGGGAGAAAATGCAATAACTCTAAAAACTGAAAAGATTTTCTGTGCAAAATTTCGAAATGACAGTAACTTTTTTTTTGTTTAATACATGTATTTATTTATCAAGTTCAAAAAGTTAAAATATACATTATACAACACAATGTGAACTATTCTTGACATCATGCTCTGTTTTTAGAAAGTTTGATACTCCAGGATTTTGGCAACGAGACCTTTTATCTACTTCCCCAGAGTCCCATGAACTCGTGGATACAATTTTTACGTCTCTGAGTCGAGCATGCTAGCAGATACCCATTGACTTCCAGTTATTGTGCTAACGCTAGTTAGCATTGATTCGCAAAACTACCTCTTAACTTCCTTCATACTGGACACAGAGACAAAACGGGCAGGGCTCAGGTATCACTGAATTGATCGCTAACATTTTGAAGCGGCGCCATTTGCTCGTGCTCTGCTGCACAGTACAGTCATATCGGACTAAGATCAGAACATGGTGTCAGAAGTGCTTCAACCTTGTCAAATATAAGAAAGGAGATTATTTCACAGAAAATAATAAATTATACTTGAGTGTTGTCGGAGTTGAGTGACGAAAAGAAGCTAACTGCTCTCTCATGTGTCTTCATTGAGCAGAGCAGCAAAAGCGGAGCCGTTGCTTGAGAGAGAGGAGCAGCTAATGGTTTTACTAATGGGGGAAGTTATTTCTGATTTCTGGCAGGGCCGGGCCTTCAATTTCACAGAAGCAAATTGGGCCTGGGTAGGGCCTGAACAAAGACAGTACAATATGAAGGTAACCTAAAACTGCTTCTCCAAAAGAAATCCCTGATCACACTTCTAGTCAATATCATGGCGGCGTTGGCTATCAAAGCTCATGCGGCAGGTAGCCTACCGGTTAAGAGCGGTGGGCCAGTAACCGTAAGGTCGCTGGTTCAAATCGCAGACTAGGTGAAAAATCTGTTGATGTGCCCTTGCGCAAGGCACTTAACCCTAATTGCTCCTGTAAGTCGCTCTGGATAAGAGTCTGCTAAAAGTGTAAAACGTAAAAACACCTCATCGGGTCCAACGGTCGTTTCACCCCGAACTGCATATGTGTAGGCCTTCAAATCAAATGTACTCCTTCGATATAAAGTAGTTTTTGACTAATATTAAAATGTGTCAGCTTGTCACTTTCACGAGGTTGGAGTAATGCGTTCAAACTACTTAAGACATTGGCTCGAATCTACGTTGTGCATTTAGATTGAGAAAACTAACAACTAAAAATGAATACTTTTTCACTTCTCTCATTCACTTCTCATACTGGTCTGTTTGGCAAGAATTCACAGAAGTCTCACGATGTTGCGCCTCTGGGTTTAGAATTTAGAATTTTTGCAACCAGGAAATGGCGGAATGATTTCTGCATATTGCACCTTTAAGTGTACCATGCATTGATTGACCAATCAGACACAGGCTAAATAGCTAGCTACATACCTGGCTAGCCATATGGCTAACAAACTGCGAAGGAAATATACCTGCTGGTGTTCTCTTTTACGCGTGTTCTCTGGCCTAATAAACAATCAAAAAATTGTTGCTACATAATTTAGCTGTAGTTGCTATTTTACCTCTCCACCAATACTTCTGAGAAATTGATTCCCAAGTGTGATGCTGGTTGAGGTGCTCTTCTCCGGCGACAATGTGTGACTCGTCGATAAGTTCCTTCCTCCGACCAGCCTGTAACACCACTTCCAACTCGGTGAATTCATCCAGGCCTTTCTGCCTTCTCTGGTAATACAGTGTGCCATTCCGCACGACATAGCAAGCGGCTGCTTTACGAATCTTTCTTTTAGTATTGCCATGAGTCCCAGGCGCGTACGGCTCCCGCTCATCAGTCAGATAGCGTCTGATGGCTAAGTAGCTTTCCTCGCACGACATAACGTCAATTACCAAAATTACGCTATTTATTTCGAAAAGAAACGCATCTTCGAACTTGTAATATTAAACGTAATTTTTTCATCCGTTTAAATGCCACATAGTATGAAAAAAAAATACAATATTTCAGGATATTTTCGAAGGGGGAACGCAGTTCTTGACCGTGAGGGGTGGACTTGCATGAACAGACAAAATGGCTGCTGCACAACCGGATGTTGCGTAAGAAATGGCGGTAGAGCAGAGATACTGTACATAATGGCGAGGTAATCTTGTCTCCGCCCTAACAATGGGAGTCGGTGTCCCAAAGGCGGGAAGGCAGGCGGTCTGCTTATCGTGGACAGATTTTGACAGGACTAAACCCTCTCGCTTCGCCTCGTTCTTCTTTTAGGTTTTATGGCCGACCACAACCTACGGATGTATTGCCGCCACCTACTGTACGGGGTAGGGAACATAAAGGAGGGAGGGGCAGAGGTCTGATACCAACAGGCTGTTCTCTGCCTTTTTTTTTTTTTTTTTCACCTTTATTTAACCAGGTAAGCCAGTTGAGAACAAGTTCTCATTTACAACTGCGACCTGACCAAGATAAAGCGAAAGCAGTGCGATACAAACAACAACAACACAGGAATAAACTAAACGTACAGTTCAATAACACAATAGAAAATCTATATAAAGTGTGTGCAAATGTAGTAAGTTATGGAGGTAAGGCAATAAATAGGCCATAGTGCAAAATAATTACAATTATAATTTAGTATTAACACTGGAGTGATAGATGTGCAGAAGATGATGTGCAAATAGAGATACTGGGGTGCAAATGAGCAAAATAAATAACAATGTAAATAACAATATGGGGATGAGGTAGTTGGGTGGGCTAATTACAGATGGGCTGTGTTCAGGTGCAGTGATCGGTAAGCTGCTCTGACAACTGATGCTTAAAGTAAGTGAGGGAGATAAGAGTCTCCAGCTCCAGAGATTTTTGCAGTTCGTTCCAGTCATTTGCAACAAAGAACTGGAAGGAATGGCGACCAAAGGAGGTGTTGGCTTTAGGGATGACCAGTGAGATATACCTGCTGGAACGCATACTATGGGTGGGTGTTGCTATGGTGACCAATGAGCTAAGATAAGGCAGGGATTTGCCTAGCAGTGATTTTATAGATGACCTGGAGCCAGTGGGTTTGGCAACGAATATGTAGTGAGGGCCAGCCAACGAGAGCGTACAGGTCACAATGGTGGGTAGTATATGGGGCTTTGGTGACAAAACGGATGGCACTGTGATAGACTACATCCAATTTGCTGAGTAGAGTGTTGGAGGCTATTTTGTAAATTACATCGCCGAAGTCAAGGATCGGTAGGATAGTCCGTTTTACGAGGGCATATTTAGCAGCATGAGTGAAGGAGGCTTAGTTGCGAAAAATAGGAAGCCGATTCTAGATTTAACTTTGGATTGGAGATGCTTAATGTGAGTCTGGAAGGAGAGTTTATGGTCTAACCAGACACCTAGGTATTTGTAGTTGTCCACATATTCTAAGTCAGACCCGCCAAGAGTAGTGATTCTAGTCGGGCAGGCGGGTGCAAGCAGCGTTCGATTGAAGAGCATACATTTAGTTTTACTAGCGTTTAAGAGCAGTTGGGAGGCCACGGAAGGAGTGTTGTATGGTATTGAAGTCATACAACACAGTGTCCAATGAAGGGCCAGATGTATACAAAATGGTGTCGTCTGCGTAGAGGTGGATCTGAGAGTCACCAGCAGCAAGAGCGACATCATTGATATACACGGAGAAAAGAGTCGGCCCAATAATTGAACCCTGTGGCACCCCCATAGAGACTGCCATAGGTCCAGACAACAGGCCCTCCGATTTGACATATTTAACTCTATCTGAGAAGTAGTTGGTGAACCAGGCGAGGCAGTCATTTGAGAAACCAAGGCTATTTAGTCTGCCAATAAGAATGCGGTGGTTGACAGAGTCGAAAGCCTTGGCAAAGTCGATGAAGACGGCTGCACAGTACTGTCTATTATCGTTCGCGGTTATAATATCGTTTAGGACCTTGAGCGTGGCTGAGGTGCACCCATGACCAGCTTGGAAACCGGATTGCATAGTGGAGAAGGTACGGTGGGATTGGAAATGGTCGGTGATCTGTTTGTTAACTTGGCTTTCAAAAACTTTCGAAAGGCAGGGCAGGATGGATATAGGTCTGTAACAGTTTGGATCTAGAGTGTCACCCCTTTTGAAGAGGGGGATGACCGCGGCAGCTTTCCAATCTCTGGGGATCTCAGACGATACGAAAGAGAGGTTGAACAGGCTGATAATAGGGGTTGCGACAATTTCGGCGGCTAATTTTAGAAAGAAAGGGTCCAGATTGTCTAGCCCAGCTGATTTGTAGGGGTCCAGATTTTGCAGCTCTTTCAGAACATCAGCTATCTGAATTTGGGTGAAGGAGAAGCGGAGGGGGCATGGGCAAGTTGCAGCGGAGGGTACAGAGCTGGTGGCCGGGGTAGGGGTAGCCAGGTGGAAAGCATGGCCAGCCGTAGCAAAATGCTTGTTGAAATCTTCGATTATCGTAGATTTATCGGTAGTGACAGTGTTTCCTAGCCTCAGTGCAGTGGGCAGCTGGGAAGAGGTGCTCTTATTCTCCATGGACTTTACAGTGTCCCAAAACTTTTTGGAGTTAGTGCTACAGGATGCAAATTTCTGTTTGAAAAAGTTAACTTTGCTTTCCTAACTGATTGTGTAAATTGGTTCCTGACTTCCCTGAAAAGTTGCATATCGCGGGGGCTGTTCAATGCTAATGCAGTACGCCACAGGATGTTTTTGTGCTGGTCAAGGGCAGTCAAGTCTGGGGTGAACCAGGGGCTATATCTGCTCTTAGTTCTGAATTTTTTGAATGGGGCATGCTTATTTAAGATTGAGAGGAAAGCACTTTTAAAGAACATCCAGGCATCCTCTACTGACGGAATGAGGTCAATATCCATCCAGGATACCCGGGCCAGGTCAATTAGAAAGGCCTGCTCGCTGAAGTGTTTTAGGGAGCGTTTGACAGTGATGAGGTGTGGTCGTTTTGACCGCGGACCCATTACGGACGCAGGCAATGAGGCAGTGATCACTGAGATCCTGGTTGAAGACAGCGGAGGTGTATTTAGAGGGTAAATTAGTCAGGATGATATCTATGAGGGTGCCCATCTTAACGGATTTAGGGTTGTACCTGGTAGGTTCCTTGATAATTTGTGTGAGATTGAGGGAATCTTGTTTAGATTGTAGGACGGCCGGGGTGTTAAGCATATCCCAGTTTAGGTTACCAAGCAATACGAACTCTGAGGATAGATGGGGGGCAATCAATTCACATATGGTGTCCAGGGCACAACTGGGGGCTGAGGGGGGTCTGTAGCAAGCGGCAACAGTGAGAGACTTATTTCTGGAAAGGTGGATTTTTTGTAGAAGCTCAAACTGTTTGGGCACAGACCTGGATAGTATGATAGAGCTCTGCAGGCTGTCTCTACAGTAGATTGCAACTCCGCCCCCTTTGGCAGTTCTATCTAGACGGAAAATGTTATAGTTGGGGATGGACATTTCAGAATCTTTGGTGGCCTTCCTAAGCCAGGATTCAGACACTGCTAGAACATCAGGGTTGGCAGAGTGTGCTAACGCAGTGAATAACTCAAACTTAGGGAGGAGGCTTCTGATGTTAACTTGCAAGAAACCAAGGCTTTTGTGGTTACAGAAGTCAACAAATGATAGCGCCTGGGGAGCAAGAGTGATACTGGGGGCTGCAGGGCCTGGGTTAACCTCTACATCACCAGAGGAACAGAGGAGGACTGGAATAAGGATACAGCTAAAGGCTTTAAGAACTGGTCTTATAGTGCGTTGGGTACAGAGAATAAAAGGGGCAGATTTCCGGGCGTTGTAGAATAGATTCAGGGCATTATGTACAGACAAGGATATGGAAGGATATGAGTACAGTGGAGGTACACCTAAGCATTGGGTAAAGATGAAAGAGATAGCATCACTGGAGGCACCGATTGAGCCGGTCTCCGCGTGTATGGGGGGTGGGACAAAGGAACTATTTGAGGCAGGTTGAGCAGGACTGGGGGCTCTACATTGAAAAAGTACAGTTAGAACTAACCGAAACAGCAATAGGCAAGGAATATTGACATGGGAGAGTGGCATAAAGCAGTCACAGGTGCTATTCGAGAGAGCTAAGACAACAGCTGGTAATGGCGATGAAAGTTTGAGCTGAGGCTAAACAGGATGGGGGACCGTATAAAGGAACAGTCCAGCAGGCATCAGCTGTGTAGCTGAGTGATCATAAGGTCCAGTGAACAGCAATAGGTAAGTCCGGGAGCAGTTCAGTGGCTGCTACGCTACAGGCGAGCAGGAGGCACGGCTGGTGATTGCGTGTGCTAGCGGGCCGGGGCTAGCAGATGGATCTTCGTGGTCGTCGCAACGGGAAGCCTGTTGAAACCACATCAGACGATTACGTCGGCAGACCAGTCGTGATGGATTATTATCCAGCAATGCACTTGGATACAGGTAATAACTAATCAATCAGGTTTGGGCTGAGCTGATTGGATAACTGTAAATACGGCTCACAATGGAGATGAGAATTGTTCCTTAATATGCTTTCAAAAACAGACCGTTCCAGATGATACGGATGCTCTCACCGTATGTTTCACTCAAATTTTAGAATAGTTGTTTTTTTTACACATCTGCTGTTACATTTTGCATGTCTCCAGTCATATAAGTTTGCATATTATGACTGTAAGTTTGATTGTACTTTACAAGGGTAGAGATGCAGGATCTGTGTGTGTTTGACTGTGTCTGTGATGTTATAAATTATATCAATTTTGTGAAAAATGTGTTCACAAAAAACAAGGGTAAAGATGGTACAAGGGTAGAATTGTTCTGCAAGCATACATACCCATACACTACACTAGTAGTTACGTGTCAATGTGAAAATGAATAAAGGCTTCACATGTTTTGTCACGCATATAGTATGTGGGCCTTCACTTGGTTTTTCAAAAACTCAATGTGGCCCTTGAGCCAAAAGGTTCGCCCACCCCTGGTCTAGACCGTAGTCCCTTAGACCCTCTAGACCGTAGTCCCTTAGACCCTCTAGACCTACCCCCTGCCCCATCCCTTTTAAACCCCCAACCCCTAGTCCCTTAAACCCCCAACCAGTCCCTAACCCTCTAACCGTGTCCCTTAACCCTTAACCCTATCCTGGAGACCCCTCGACCTATCCTAGACCCTCTACCCTGTCCCCCCTTTGACCCTCTAACCGTGTCCCTTAGACCCTCTAACCTTCCTAACCCCCTAACCCAGTCCCCCTTTGCCCCTAGCCTGTCCCTTGACCCTCTAGAACCCTAGTCCCCCAACCCCTAGACCGTAGTCCCGGGGCCCCCCTAACCCTAGTCCCTTAAGACCCTCAGACCCCATTCCCCTTTGACCCCCTAACCGTATCCTGACCCTCTAACCGTATCCCTTAACCCTCAACCGTATCCTAGCCCTCTAGCCCCTACCCTTAACCCTCTAGCCGATCCCCCTAGACCCCCTAACCCTATCCTAGACCCTCTAGACCGTAGTCCCCTAGACCCTCTAACCGTACCCCGGGAAAACCCCTAACTTCCCTTGACCCTCGAACCTAGCCCTTAGACCCCCCAGCCTATCCCTTTGACCCTCTAGACGGTCCCTTAACCCTCTAGAAAACCTGTCCCTTAAACCCTCTAACCCTAGCCTTTGACCCTCTAACCTAGTCCCTTAGACCCCTAGACCGAGTCCCCCAGACCCTCTGACCTAGTCCCTTTAAACCCCCGACCTTCCCTTTTGCCCCTGCCTAGTCCCTTCCCTCTAAAACCCTTCCCTTAGACCCCCTAACCAGTCCCTTCCCTCTAGACCGTACCTGAACCTCTGACCGTATCCCTTAACCCCTAGACCGGGATCCTAGACCCTCTAGACCGTAATCCCTTAGACCCTCTAAACCGTAGTCCTGGAGACCCTCTAGACCGATCCCCAAACCCCTAGACCGTATCCCTAACCCTCTAACCGTAAACCCTTCCCTCTAGACCTATCCCCCAACCCTCTAACCCTATCCCTTGACCCTTAGACGTGTCCCTTAGACCCCCCTCCCCGACCCCAGACCTTTCCCTTAGGAAAAAAACCCAGACCGTAGTCCCTAGAAACCCCCAGAAATTAGTCCCCCCTTTTAAAAACCCTCTAGACCTAGTCCCTTGACCCCTAAGAGTCCCCCAGACCCCCTAAACCCGGGCCTAACCCCCAGACCGTTCCCTTAGACCCCTAGCCGAGTCCCCCCCTTAAGACCCTTCCCTTGACCGATCCCCTTAAGCCCCTTCCCCCAGACCGTAGTCCCTCGACCCCCTAGACCGTGTCCCTTTGACCCTAGACCCTATCCCCCGACCCTCTGCCGTATCCCTGACCCTCTAGACCGTAGTCCCTTAGACCCTCTAGACCGTAGTCCCTCAGACCCTCTAGACCGTAGTCCCTTAGACCCTCTAGACCGTAGTCCCTAGACCCTCTAGACCGTAGTCCCTTAGCCCCCCCAGAAAAACCTTAGCCCCTTAGCCCTTAGACCGTAGCCCCCAACCCTCTAGACCTGTCCCTTGACCCTCTAAAAACCGTATCCCTTTAAACCCCCAACCTACCTTAGACCCTCTGACCCCTGTCCCTTAGCCCCCTAACCGGGCCCCAGACCCTCAGACCGAGTCCCTTTTAACCCCCAACCCTTCCCGCCCCCTTGAGACCCTTAACCCCGTAGTCCCTTGACCCTCTAACGTATCCCTTAGACCCTCTAGAAACCCTGTCCCTTAGACCTCAGACCGTGTCCCCAACCCTCTAGACCTATCCCTTTTAACCCCCTAGACCGTAGTCCCTTGACCCTCTAGACGTAGTCCCCTTTGACCTTTCCCCCAAACCCCGATTCCCCCCAACCCCTAACCCTAGTCCCCCAGACCCTCTAGACCGATTCCCCAACCCTAACCGTATCCTGGGACCCTCTGACCGTGTCCCTTTGACCCTCTAAAAGTATCCCTTAGACCCCTGCCTGCCCCCTTTGACCCTAGACCGTATCCTTTGACCCTCTAAACCGGGTTAGTCCCTTAGACCCTCTAACCTTCCCTAACCCTCTAGACCGAGTCCCCTTTGACCCCCTTTTTAAACCCTATCCCCAGAACCCTCTAACCCTTCCCCAGCCCTCTAGAACCCTATCCCTTAACCTCAACCGTACCCCAGACCCCCAGACCGTATCCTAACCCTCTAGCCGGTCCCCCGACCCCCAACCGAGTCCCCTAGACCCTCTAAGACCCCCTTTTTAAGTCCCCCTTAGACCCTCTAGACCTACCCTTAACCCCCTGACCCTGTCCCTTAGACCCCCTAAACCTATCCTTAGACCCCCTAGACCGGTTTCCCCCAACCCCTAGACCTGTCCCCCTTTGACCCCCTTTGACCCAGTCCAGACCCCTAGACCCTTCCCTTGACCCTCTAACCAGTCCCTTGCCCTCTAGACCGTCCTTAAACCCCTAGACCCTAGTCCCCCTTAGACCCCTGACCGAGTCCCCAAACCCTCTGACCGTTCCTTAGACCCCTAACCTAGTCCCTTAACCCCCCTAGACCCAGTCCCTTTCCCTCTGACCTAGTCCCTTTGACCCTCTAGACCCTATCCCTTAACCCTCTAACCGGTTTCCCCTTGACCCCCTAGACCTATCCCCAGACCCCCTAGACGTAGTCCCTTGACCCTCAAAACCCTAGTCCCCTTTGAACCCCCTAGGCCCCAGCCCTTAGACCCTTAGACCGTAGTCCCTAGACCCTTAGACCTAGTCCCAGCCCCCCAACCGTAGTCCCTTAGACCCCTAGACCGGTCCCCCCGACCCCCCAACCGTAGTCCCTTTGACCCCTAACCGAGTCCCTAACCCTCTAGACCTAATCCCCTTAGACCCCTCTAACCGTAGTCCCTTAGACCCTCTAAAAACCCTGTCCCCCGACCCTTAGACCGTATCCCAGACCCTTAAACCCTTCCCCCAACCCCTAAAACCGTAGTCCGGGCCCTCTAGACCGATCCCCCAGACCCCCCAGACGTTTCCTAGACCCCTAACCAGTCCCCCCTTTAAAGACCCCCCCCTAGAACGAGTCCCCTGCCCTCTAGACGTACCTTGACCCTCTAAACCTAGTCCCTTGACCCTCTAGACGTATCCTTAAAACCCCCTAGACCGTATCCCCAGCCCTCTAGCCCCATCCCCGCCCTCTAGACCGTATCCCTTAACCCTCTAGACCGTGTCCCCCAACCCCCAGACCCTATCCCTGACCCTCTAACCGTGTCCCCTTTCCCCTAACCTAGTCCCCAGACCCTCTAACCGTTCCCCTTTAAACCCCCTAGACCGTATCCCCTTAAACCCTCTAACCGTAGCCCTTAGACCCTCGACCTTTTCCTTTAACCCCCCAAAAAGTAGTCCCTAGACCCCTGGCCCCCGTAGTCCCTGAACCCCCTAACGTTCCCTTTAGCCCTCAGACCGTAGTCCTTAGACCCTTAGACCCTGTCCCTTTAAACCCCTAGACCCTAGTCCCCCCAACCCCCCAGCCCAATAGTCCCTTAAACCCCCTAGACCGTAGTCCCTTAACCCCAACCCCCAAACCCCCTAACCGTATCCCCTTAAACCCCTAGACCGTATCCCTTAGACCCCAGCCAGTCCCCAACCCCCTAGACCGTATCCCCCCCCCCGGTGTTTTAGGTTTTTTGGGGCCCTTTTTAAAATTTTAGACCCTCTAACCCATCCTGGGCCCTCTAGCCCTAGTCCCCCGACCCCTACCTAGCCTTAGACCCTCCGACCCAGTCCTTAGCCCTCTGCCACCCCTTTAAACCCCCTAGACCGTACCCACCCTCTAGCCGTAGCCCCTTTAAACCCTAGACCGATCCCTAACCCTTAGACCCTAGTCCCTTAGACCCCCTAGACGGAGTCCCCCTTGACCCCTAACCTATCCCTTTAACCCCTGAAAACCCTAGTCCCTTAGACCCTCTAACCGTTTTCCCTTTGACCCCAAAAACCGATTTCCCCAGCCCCCCCTAACCGTAGTCCCTTTGACCCTCTAACCGTAGCCCTTAACCCCAAAACCCTAGCCCCCTTTGGATCCCTTAGACCCCCTTAAAGTTTCCCCTTTGACCCCCTAGACCGATCCCCCAACCCTCTAACCGTAGCCCCCAACCCCCCAGACCCATCCCTTAGACCCTCAGACCGTTCCCTTAACCCCCTAAAACCTAGTCCCTAACCCCTAACCGTAGTCCCTTAGACCCTCAGACCGAGTCCCTTAGACCCCCTAGCCCCGGGCCCCTTAACCCCCTTTAAACGTATCCCCCCCCTCAAACCTTCCCCAAAGACCGTAGTCCCTTAACCCCCCTAGACCGTTCCCTTAGACCCCCAGACCGTGTCCCCCAGCCCCCTAAACCGTGTCCCTTAGACCCTCTAGACCGTATCCCTCAACCTCTAGACCGAGCCCTAGACCCCCTAGACCGTATCCCTTTTAAACCCCTAACCCTATTCCCCCCGCCCCAAACCCTAGTCCCCCTTTGCCCCTAGACCCAGTCCCCTTTAACCCCCTAGACCTATCCCCTTTAAGACCCCCCTTTGACCGTAGTCCCTTTGACCCCCTAGACCTATCCCTTAAACCCCCTAGACCGTTTCCCTTTGCCCCGCCTAGAACCCCTAAAGTCCCAGACCCCCCTGACCGTGTCCCTTCCCTCTGACCCTATCCCCGACCCCCCTAAACCCTATCCCTTGACCCCCTAGACCGTGTCCCCCCCTTCCGACCCTCTAGACCGTAGTCCCCAACCCCCTAACCTATTCCTGAACCCCTAACCGGTCCCCCTTTGACCCTCTAACCGTATCCCTTAGCCCTCAGCCGTAGCCCTTAACCTCTAACCGTGTCCCCCAGAAAACCCCTAGCCGGGTTCCCAGCCCTCTAACCGAGTCCTAACCCTCAGACCGTAAATCCCCAAAACCCCCTAGACGTAGTCCCCGACCCCAGACCCATCCCCTTAAAAAACCCTCTAGCCGTATCCCGACCTCTAGACGTGCCCTTAACCCCCTGACCGATTCCCCTTTGACCCCTAACCGAGTCCCTTAACCCTCTAACCGAGTCCTGGACCCCCCAACCTGTCCCCCCTCAGAACCCCTTGAGACCAGTCCTAGACCCTCTAGAAACCCTATCCCTTAACCCCCTCCGTTTCCCTTGACCCCCTAGACCGACCCCTTTAACCCCCAGACCGTAGTCCTAGACCCTCAGACCCTAGTCCTGGGACCCCTGACCGATCCCCCAAACCCTCTAGACCTTTTCCCTAGACCCTCAAAATAGTCCCTTAGACCCCTAGACCTATCCCTTAACCCCTAGACCGTTCCCTTAGACCCTCTGACCTAGTCCCTGACCCTCTGACCGTGTCCCTTAGACCCTCTAACCGTAGCCCTTAGACCCTCAACCGTATCCCCCAACCCCCTAGACCGGCCTTAGACCCCTAGCCGTTCCCTTAGCCCTCTAAAACCCAGTCCCTGACCCCCTAGACGTGCCTCCCCCCCCGACCCTTCCCAGAGAACCGATCCCTTTTGACCCCCAACCAGTCCCCCAACCCTCTACCCCGTATCCCCAGCCCTCTAACCGTAGTCCCCCAACCCTCTAGACCGTATCCCCCCAGACCCCTCTAACCGTATCCCTTAACCCTCTAGAACCGTAGTCCTGGGACCCTTAGACCCTACCCTTTGACCCCCCTAGAAAACCCTAGTCCCTTAGCCCCCCTTCCCCCCAGACCGTAGTCCCTAGACCCCCTAGCCCTGTCCTTAGACCCCTAAAAACCCTAGTCCCCTTTAACCCCCTAACCGTTTTGTCCCAGACCCTCTGACCGTGTCCTAGACCCTCTAGACCGTATCCCCTTTAAACCCCCTGACCCTATCCCCCTTTAACCCCTAACCGGCCCTAACCCTCTAGAAACCCGGGCCCTTTGACCCTCTGAAAACCCTAGTCCCTTAGACCCTCAGACCTAGTCCCCTTAAACCCCGACCTGTCCCCAACCCCTTTAAAAACCGTGTCCCCAGACCCCCTAGCCCAGTCCCCTTTGACCCTCTAGACCGTTCCCCAGCCCTCTAGAAACCCATCCTTAACCTCTAGACCGTATCCCTTAACCCTCAACCGTATTCCCTTTCCCTCTAGACCTTTTAGACCCCTCTAGACCGTATCCCCTTTGAAAAACCCCCCCTAAAAGTATCCCTTAGACCCCAGACCCTAGTCCCCTTGACCCCCAGACCGTAGTCCCCAGACCCTCTAGACCGTAGTCCTGGGGCCTCAAAACCTAGTCCTTACCCTCTAGACCGTAATCCTTAAACCCCTTGACCGTTCCCTAGCCCCAACCTAGAGACCCCCTTAAATTCCCTTTCCCTCAACCCATCCTTAAACCCTCTAACCCTATCCCTTAGACCCCCTAACCGAGTCCTAACCCCCAAAACCTGTCCCTTTAAACCCCCTAAACCCTAGTCCCTTAGACCCTTAGACCGTACCCTTAGACCCTCTAGACCGATCCCTTAGACCCTCTAACCGGGCCCTTAAACCCTCTAGCCTATCCCCAACCCTCTAGACCGGTCCCCTTAACCCCCTAACCATAAACCCCCTTTAACCCTCTAGACGTAGTCCCTTTGACCTCTAGACCGTATCCCCCTTTTGACCCCTTAACCGTGTCCCAGACCCTCTAGACCGTAGTCCCCAGACCCCTAGACCCAGTCCCTTTAACCCTTCCCGTTCCTTAACCCTCTGGAGCCCCAACCCTCTAATTTTTCCCTCCTCTAACTAGCCTTAACCCTTAAGATCCCCGGGAAATAACCGAGTTTGCCCCAAACCGGTTAGACCCTCTAACCGTAGTCCTTAGACCCCCTGACCAGTCCCAACCCTCTAGAACTAGTCCCTAGACCCTCTAGACCATCCCCCAACCCCTTGAAATATCCCTTAACCCTCTAGACCGTAGTCCCAGACCCTTGAAAACCGTAGTCCAAAAAAATTAGACCGGGTCCCTTCCCCAAACCTTATCCCCCAGACCCTCAGAAAAGTAAAACCCCCAACCCCAACCGTGTTTAACCCCAGAGTATCCCTTAGACCCCTTAGCCTATTTTGCCCTCAACCGGGGGGTTCCCCCCTTTTAACCGGGGCCCCGACCCCCTTTTTCCCCCCTCTAACCGTATTTAGCCTTACCAGTTCCCTTTTCCAAATTAAAGATTTAATTTTTGGGCCCCCCCAAAAAGGTTTTAAGATTTTCGTGTTTTTTCTAGGGTAAACCCCCTTTGGGGAAAGGGGGGGGGGGGGGGGGGGGGGGTTTTTTTTTCAAATAAATTCTTTTTCCCAATCTTTTTCTTTTTGGGAAAACCCCCGGACTTTCCCCAAACCAGATACCCCTTTTTTTTGGGGGTACCCCCCCGAAGCCTAAGCAAAAAGAAAAAATCCCCTTTGAGTTATTTCGATCCTCTCCTTCTAATCAGGGGCTAATTCAGACCTGGGACACCAGGTGATTGCAATTAACTACCAGGTAGAAATAAAAACAGAAGTGTTTCGTCCCTCCAGGACCGGAATTGAAGAACCCTGCTCTAGACCGTAGTCCCTTAGATCCTCTCGACCAGGACTGACCAACCCTGTTCCTGGAGAGCTAACGTCCTGTAGGTTTGTGCTCCAACCCTAATCTAGCACACCTGATTCTAATAATTAGCAGGTTGATAAGATGAATCAGGTTAGTAACACCTGGGGCTGAAGCGAAAACCTACAGGAGGGTAGCTCTCCAGGAACAGGGTTGGAGTTAAAACCTACAGGAGGGTAGCTCTCCAGGAACAGGGTTGGAGTTAAAACCTACAGGAGGGTCTCTCTCCAAGAACAGGGTTGGAGTTAAAACCTACAGGAGGGTAGCTCTCCAGGAACAGGGTTGGAGTTAAAACCTACAGGAGGGTAGCTCTCCAGGAACAGGGTTGGAGTTAAAACCTACAGGAGGGTAGCTCTCCAGGAACAGGGTTGGAGTTAAAACCTACAGGAGGGTAGCTCTCCAGGAACAGGGTTGGGCAGTCCTGCTCTAGACCATAGTCCCATTGGGCCGATGCCTCTCTTTCCATACTCAATAAATCCATGAATTCCCTTAACCAAACGTCCTGAAGCACTGAGGCTTCCTCTGTTTCCAATTCATAAGTATTGTTATTTTGACTGATAGGAAGGTCATTGCAATGATGCGTTGTGTGGTTCTAGGTTGGATATTGTCACTACAGGACAAAGTGAGATATCAACTACTTCTGTCCAAAATCTTTTGACGGCCGGACATTTCCAGAACAGATACATTGGTGTACCAACCGCAGCTATGCCAACATAAATCTTTTTCACGCAACTTTTTTCAAATCATCGTTAGTCGCATCATGCAGCCTTAGAATGTATAAAAACTCTAAACATACAGCCCAACGTTTGTATCACAACGAAAGTTACATAAATAACTCTAAATTAAGCATATAGGAGGACCGGTACCATGTGGGCACTCCCTCAAATCCTTTAGAGAAAATATATTTTCTATTTTATTCAGCTATGTTCAATTGTATTCTTCATACTATAAAATAATGCCACGGAATTCAAAGCAAATCTTGTCTGCTAAATGAACTAGTGTAGCCCACAGCCATATGGCATAGCCAGATCAGAGCCTAACGTAAGGACAACTCAGAGGATGCTATTCTGTTCTTCTGAAATAGACTACATTTTCTTCATATCATGTTTCTTTAGACCTGTCTAAAATAAATAATGGGTTTATTGTGAAGGTGTAGGCTATATTACATGGATTTAGTAGACTTTCCAAAGGTCTGCATTTTGTAGACGTTCCAAAGGTCTGCATCAGTGGCTTGTAGGCTATGGGTGGAAGCCAGGGGATGCTAAATGTGTTTATGTTAATTACCGGTCAATTACCGTGAGACCGGCAGTTATTTGCTTGACAATCACCAGCTGACAAAATGTCATGACCGCCACAGCCCTACACACGACACATTCCAATCCGATGTCTTCTTGAGGTGCAGAGCACGCTCCTTCTGTTCCATAGACACACAGAAAACCAAAACATGCCAACTTCTCGTTACTCTCACCGACGCCACCTCATCCACGATTTTTATAGAGACTTCAAACAGATCTCCCAGGTAACATCGATCCAAAACCCTTACAACCGACCAAAAAGGACTCAGAACTAGGCTTGGATTGAACTAGGCTTGGATTGAACTAGGCTTGGATTGAACTAGGCTTGGATTGAACTAGGCTTGGATTGAACTAGGCTTGGATTGAACTAGGTTTGGATTGAACTAGGCTTGGATTGAACTAGGCTTGGATTGAACTAGGCTTGGATTGAACTAGGCTTGGATTGAACTAGGTTTGGATTGAACTAGGCTCCACCACCACTTTGCTTCTCTTATCCCCACTGTGATCCAATTCCTCTCATCTCTACTCCATCTGATTCAAACACAACATCCGCTTCCGCCAAACAGCCGTAGTCGAAGTTTCTTCACTTCTCTCCTCTAACCTTCGCCTCTTCCCCTCTGAGAAGATTGAGAAATGACTTCTTCTTCTTCTTCTTCTTCTTCTTCTTCAACGAGGTTTAACGGCGGTTGGCATCCAATTTGTTACATTACCGCCACCTACTAGACTGGAGTACAACTCCCTTATCTTTCCTTGAAAAATAAAATAAACCAAAGCAAATAAATATCCTACCATCTAACACTCACACTCACACCTTCAACACTATAACTAATAATGAACCCCACCCTTCTCCACTGTTTAAATACACTCACTCCTACCTCATGCCCTCAGCCTGAAATAATGGGACATCACACCACTTAACACTCCCTGTGACTCTTCTGCTGTCAAGTCTCGCACACCCAAATATCTCTCTGCAGCTGCCACCACAACCTCAATTTTCTTCGATTTGCGTTCCATCCCTGCAGTACAATTAATAACCATTGCTATAAACGCTAAAAATCCAATCTTACTGAAACATATATCACTTGTTGTCCTATCCCTCTGTACTGGTACAGATCTACTACTCTCACCACTCCCCTCCCTTGACCCATCTTCCTCTACTTTCTTCACTGCCTCAGCATATGACAACTTCTTCACTACTCTTACCCTGGAAACCTCAACCTGCTTCTCTCGCACTGGACATGTCTGATCCCCAGCTCCATGGCCACCCCTACAATTAGCACATACCACTACTTTCCCCACTGCTTCACATTCCTTAGTCTCATGCCCTTCTGCACACTTCTCACACCTTGGAATCTCCCTCCTACACACTGCTGCCACATGCCCATAAGTTTGACACCTGTAACATCGTAACGTACTCGGCAATATCCTAACTTCACTTTATCCGGCAAAGACTCAACTTCAAAACTCAAAAGAACAGACAATGACTCTTCTGTTTCCCCACTCTCGCCACCCTGTTTTCGTCGCATCACACACACCGGGAATCTTCTTCAGTTGATCCACTTTTACATTCACTGCTACCCCAGTAATCACTCCTCTCAATGGCACCCTTTTCTTAAGAGCGAAACAATTCACAATTATTTCCCCCATTTGTTTAACTCTGAGCGCCTTCTCCCTCTGCCCAACAGAAACACAAACAATTATCACTAGACCACTTCTGGTTACCCTCACCGATTCCACAGCACCCAACGCTTTTTTCACCCCTCTTGAAACCACAAAGTGATCAGCCAAAAGGCAAGGGTCCACTCTTTCCAGAAACTTCCCTCTTACTGTCACAGACTCATCTTTATCCTGACCCTCGGTGCTAGCCTCGGGCTCCGAGTACTTCACCACACCTACCACCTCAGATACTTCGCCCTCATTCTCTTCCATTTCTCCTCCTGTCTTCAGCTCACTCTGCTTACATTTCCTACCACTCTTCTTTAACAAACCTTCTCCCTTTTTTCCCCGCCATTTTTTACAGACTCAAACTCACAGTCTTCCTCCCTCTCTCTCTTAGTCCTCCTCTGCCTCTCTTTTTCCCCCTCAATTCCTCCTTGAGAAATGACATAATGCCACAGAGTTTCCTAAACCAGGAGGCATAACATTGCAAGACATCCGGGAACGCTTTAAAAAAAACAGACCAAGCAGACCAGGCCGGGGTTTGGGGTTTGGGGTTTTGGGGTTTGGGGGTTTGGGGTTTTGGGGTTTGGGGTTTGTCGATGAGAGAAGTGAAACGTTCTTCCTTAGTTGTACATGTTCACGAAATCTAAAGGCACGACCTGGATTCCAGCCAATGTTTTATGTAGTTGAACATGTTGTTACTCCAACCTTGTGAAAGTGACGAACTGACACGTTTTCATATTCGTCCAAAACAACTTTATATGGAAGGAGTGTCTTTGATTTGACGGCATGCACGTGTGCAGTTCGGCGCGAGACGACCGTTGGACTCTTAGCTAGCCAACGTCACCATGACATCGCCTACAGGTGTGATCGGGGATTTCTATTGGAGAAGCAGTTTCTGCCAATCTTCTTACTGTACTGTCTTTGATAACGCCTTGCTATGTGCATTTCTGACCACAAGATGGCGCAATGTGACAACAAACCAGGCTGTTTTCCTCTTTCCCAAAGCTCACTCATGAATCATATTTTTTATTAATCTTCCAGTATAATTTTGCTTTTCAGGCGACATATTTAAATGGCCTAATGGAAATGATCAAACATTGACAATATATATGAATGCTTGCATGAATGATTTGTTTCTTACTTGTTGGAACAAACTACAATAATCAACAACATCTCTATTCAGAACCAGAAATGACCTTCCTCCCAAGTCCCAACCCTCTGATCCAGTCGGTGATCCCAGATGACGGTCAGGTGTCAGTGAAGGCATCATGCCCTCCAGGTGCCCTCCAAGGAAGGGCATTACAGGTAAGTTTAGGAATAGGGGTGGATTTGATTTTGCAAAGAGATTTCATGCGACCTCATAAGATGTTTCACGCCAGTTGAGTGTATGCATGTGTAGTGTATTAAGTGCATTAATGATGCAAATATGAGATATCCATACACATCCAATAACATCCTAACATCCATACACATCCAATAACATCCATACACATCCAATTACATCCATACACATCCAATAACATCCATACACATCCAATAACATCCATACACATCCAATAACATCCATACACCAAACCAATAACACATCCCTAACATCCAATAACATCCATACACATCCAATAACATCCATACACATCCAATAACATCCATACACATCCAATAATATCCATACACATCCAATAACATCCATACACATCCAATAACATCCATACACATCCAAATATCCTACACTCCAATAACCTCCATACACTCCAATAATATCCCTACACTCCCAAAAATTAACAACGGAAATTCCCTCTTCTCTACAAAGCACATTTAAAGAAAAAAACCTATGAAAGCTTTGTCATCAAGATGAAAAAACCAATTGAAAGCCCGTCACAGAGGGCTTTAGAAAGGCTTTATGGGGGGTGTTAACCCCCCCCCTCCCCTCCCCTCCCCCCCCCCCCCTCCCCCCCTCCCCCCCCCCTCCCCCCCCCCTCCCTTCCCTGCCCTGCCCCCCTGCCCTCCCCTCCCCTCCCCCCCCCCTCCCCCCCCTCCCCTTTCCCCCCCCCCTCCCCCCCTCCCTCCCCCCCCCCCTCCCCGCCCCGCCCTGCCCTGCCCGCCCTGCCCTGCCCTTCCCTGCCCTCCCCCCCCCTCCCCTCCCCTCCCCTCCCCTCCCCGCCCTGCCCCCCCTCCCCCCCCCTCCCCTCCCCTCCCCCGACCCCCCTCCCCCCCCCTGCCCTCCCCTCCCCTCCCCTCCCCTGCCCTCCCCCGCCCGGGGCCCCCCCTCCCCTCCCCCCCCCTCCCCTGCCCTCCCCTCCCCTGCCCTCCCCTCCCCTCCCCCCCTCCCCTCCCCTCCCTTCCCCTCCTCTGTCTGGTCTGGGCTGGGCAGCGCTCTCCTCTCTGTCTGGAAGAGATAATTGTATAGTCTGCACCTCTGGAGGGGGTTGCTGGGCAACAGCCCTGGATGACTCATCACATCACTGTTCTCTGATGGACTGTATCCTAGCTATCCATCAGCCCTGTTCTCTGATGGACTGTATCCTAGCTATCCAACAGCCCTGTTCTCTGATGGACTGTATCCTAGCTATCCATCAGCCCTGTTCTCTGATGGACTGTATCCTAGCTATCCATCAGCCCTGTTCTCTGATGGACTGTATCCTAGCTATCCAACAGTCCTGTTGTCTGATGGACTGTATCCTAGCTATCCATCAGCCCTGTTCTCTGATGGACTGTATCCTAGCTATCCATCAGCCCTGTTCTCTGATGGACTGTATCCTAGCTATCCAACAGTCCTGTTGTCTGATGGACTGTATCCTAGCTATCCATCAGTCCTGTTCTCTGATGGACTGTATCCTAGCTATCCATCAGCCCTGTTGTCTGATGGACTGTATCCCCTTAGCTATACATCAAGCCCTGTTTCTCTGATGGACTGTATCCTGAGCTAAAGCCATCATCCCCTGTTCTGCCTCTATGGACTGTATCCTAGCTATCCATCAGCCCCTGTTCTCTGATGGACTGTATCCTACTATCCATCAGCCCTGTTCTCTGATGGAACTGTATCCTAGCTATCCATCAGCCCTGTTCTCTGATGGACTGTATCCTAGCTATCCACAGCCCTGTTCTCTGATGGACTGTATCTAGCTTCCATCAGCCCTGTTCTCTGATGGACTGTATCTCGCTATGCTCCAGCCCTGTTTGTCTGATGGACTGTATCCTAGCTATCCATCAGCCCTGTTGTCTGATGGACTGTATCCTAGCTATACATCAGCCCTGTTCTCTGATGGACTGTATCCTAGCTATCCATCAGCCCTGTTCTCTGATGGACTGTAATCCTAGCTATCCACAGCCCTGTTCTCTGATGGACTGTATCCTACTATCCATCAGCCCTGTTCGTCTATGGACTGTATCTGCTATCCATCAGCCCTGTTCTCTGATGGACTGTATCCTAGCTATCCACAGCCCTGTTCTCTGAGGGACTGTATCATAGCTACCTCAGCCCCCTGTTCCTTGGACTGTTCCTGCTATCCTCCCCCCTTTGTCTGATGGGCTTAAAACCTAGCTATCCATCAGCCCTGTTTTCCCGATGGGCGTTCCTACATCCATCAGTCCTGTTTTCGATGGACTGTATCCACTATCCCTCGTCCTGTTCCGGGGACTGTATCCAGCTATCCACACCCTGTTCTCTTTGGCTTAACCTTTATTTCTATCCATCACCCCCCGTTCTTTGATGGACTGTACCTAGCATCCATCAGCCCCGTTCTCGATGGCTGTTCCTATATCCACAGCCCGTTCCTGATGGGCTGTAATCCCCCAGTATCCATCAGCCCCGTTCTCTGTGGACGTATCCCGCTATCCCACCCCCCCGTTGTCTGATGACTGGATTTCCCCCAGCTATCCTCAGCCCTTTGTCTGATGGGCTGTACCTACTACCTCAGCCCTGTTGTCTTTTGTGTGTCCCCATCTCTGACTGACAAAAATTCTTTATGTGGTCATTTTTCACTTTGGGGCGTCATGTTTTTTTCCGCACCTCGTTTTCCACACACACCCCAAAAACACACCATACCACACACACACGCAATACACACAATACCCCAACACACACATACAACCACAAAACCCCATAACCCCCACCCACATACCACACACCCCCCAAACCCCAAAAACCTACACACACACACACGCACATACCACCCCCCCGCCCTACACACACTACACACCACAACACACCACACACCCCATCCCACTACACACACACCACCCATCACAACACACAACACCCCCCAAAGGACTTACAAAAAGGGCCCCTATAGCTCTTGAGAGCTTAGGGCATAAGTATAATAACTAAGCACGTTTTTTGTACTTTAAAAACCCAAAAAAGGGCTGTCCCCACAGTCCAACCTGAAAAGTGATGGTTTTTAAAGAAGTATCCCTCTAGCAGGGCAGTGCTCCCCATTTGGGCCTTTGGGCTTTAGAATATCCCTCTGGCAGGACAGTGCTCCTATTGGTCCTTTGGTCTTTAGAAGTATCCCTCTGGCAGACAGTGCCCTATTGGTCCTTTGGTCTTTTAGACAACCCTTCTAGCAGGACAGTGCTCCTATTGGTCCTTTGGTCTTTAGAAGTATCCCTCTGGCAGGACAGTGCTCCTATTGGTCCTTTGGTCTTTAGAACAACCCTTCTAGCAGGACATTGCTCCTATTGGTCCTTTGGTCTTTAGAAGTATCCCTCTAGCAGGACAGTGCTCCTATTGGTCCTTTGGTCTTTAGAACAACCCTTCTAGCAGGACAGTGCTCCTATTGGTCCTTTGGTCTTTAGAAGTATCCCTCTGGCAGGACAGTGCTCCTATTGGTCCTTTGGTCTTTAGAAGTATCCCTCTAACAGGACAGTGCTCCTATTGGTCCTTTGGTCTTTAGAAGTATCCCTCTAACAGGACAGTGCTCCTATTGGTCCTTTGGTCTTTAGAAGTATCCCTCTAACAGGACAGTGCTCCTATTGGTCCTTTGGTCTTTAGAACTACCCCTCTGGCAGGACAGTGCTCCTATTGGTCCTTTGGTCTTTCTATTGGTAGTATGTTTGTACTACATGTCCACTTACTGCCCAGCAGGATGTCTGTTGACACAATCATGACTGTGTTTACTGTACTCATGACATTTCCAAGAGCCTTTAACTTTTACACAATGACATGATGTCCTACTAAGTGCCTAAATGTCATCCTCACTACAGTCTTCAATGGGGTAAAGAATCCTTTAACCTCTATGGGATCGGTGCCCCGTATACGGGACGGTTGAGCTAACGTGCGCTAATGTGATTAGCATGACTGTTGTAAGTAACAGCAAACTATCCAGGACATAGACATGTCTTATATGGGCAGAAAGCTTAAATTCTTGTTAATCTAACTGCAACGTCCAATTTACATTTACATTTTAGTCATTTAGCAGACGTTCTTATCCAGAGCGACTTACAGTTAGTGAGTGCATACATTTTTCATACTGGCCCACCGTGGGAATCGAACCCACAACCCTGGCGTTGCAAGCGCCATGTTCTACCAACTGAGCTACAGGAGACCTGCAGTAGCTATTACCGTGAAAAAATACCATGCTATTGTTTGAGGAGAGTGCACAACAACAAAAAACATATCACGGCAACTGGTTTGATACATTCACCTCTGAAGGTAAATAATGTACTTACATTCAGTAATCTTGCTCTGATTTGTCATCCTGAGAGTCCCAGAGATAAAATGTAGCATGGTTTTGTTTGATTAAATCCATTTTTATATTCAAATGTAGGAACTGGGTTCTACAGTTTGAACCCTTGTTGTCTCTGGCTCCACACCCACCCCGCCCGGCCATCTAGATGTGTGAAAGTTAGTGTATAAGCTAATGATCCATCATGTATGACATTCCTGGGAGTGTGTAAACTTACATTTTGTATTAGCATATCATTTTTGTATGTTCTCTATAGTTATGTACTTGAAAATGTATTAATTGACCAATTCGGCACATTTGGGCAGACTTGATACAAAATAGTCCAGTATTGCAATGCTTCACTGGATCAATCTGACATTTTGCACATACACCGCTGCCATCTAGTGGCCAGAATCTAAATTGCGCCTAAACTACAATATTATATTGTGGCCTTTCTCTTGTATTTCAAAGTTGATGGAATAAAAAAAAAACATGTTTTTTGTTAGTATTATCTTTTACCAGATCTAACACTAAGGTAACCTGCCTAAATGACTACCGACCCGTAGCACTCACGTCTGTAGCCATGAAGTGCTTTGAAAGGCTGGTCATGGCTGACATTAACACCATTATCCCAGAAACCCTAGACCCCACTCTAATTTGCATACCGCCCCAACAGAACCACAGATGATGTAATCTCTATTGCGCTCCACACTGCCCTTTCACACCTGGACAAAAGGAACACCTGTGAGAATGCTATTCATTGACTACAGCTCAGCGTTCAACACCATAGTGCCCTCAAAGCTCATCACTAAGCTAAGGACCCTGGGACTGAACACCTCCCTCTGCAACTGGATCCTGGACTTCCTGATGGGCCGCCCCCAGGTGGTAAGGGTAGGTAACAACACATCCGCCACGCTGATCCTCAACACGGGGGCCCCTCAGGGGTGCGTGCTCAGTCCCCTCCTGTACTCCCTGTTCACTCTTGACTGCATGGCCAGGCACGACTCCAACACCATCATTACGTTTGCCGATGACACGACAGTGGTAGGCCTGATCACCGACAACGACGAGACAGCCTATAGGGAGGAGGTCAGAGACCTGGCCGTGTGGTGCCAGGACAACAACCTCTCCCTCAACGTGATCAAGACAAAGGAGATGATTGTGGACTACAGGAAAAAGAAGAGGACTGAGCACGCCCCCATTCTCATCGATGGGGCTGTAGTGGAGCAGGTTGAGAGCTTCAAGTTCCTTGGTGTCCACATCACCAACAAACTAACATGGTCCAAGCACACCAAGACAGTCGTGAAGAGGGCACAACAAAACCTATTCCCCATAAGGAGACTGAAAAGATTTGGCATGGGTCCTCAGATCCTCAAAAGGTTCTACAGCTGCACCATCGAGAGTATCCTGACTGGTTGCATCACTGCCTGGTATGGCAACTGCTCGGCCTCCGACCGCAAGGCACTACAGAGGGTAGTGCGTACGGCTCAGTACATCACTGGGGCCAAGCTTCCTGCCATCCAGGACCTCTATACCAGGCGGTGTCAGAGGAAGGCCCTAAAAATTGTCAAAGAGTCCAGCCACCCTAGTCATACACTGTTCTCTCTGCTACCGCACGGCAAGCGGTACCGGAACGCCAAGTCTAGGTCCAAGAGGCTTTTAAACAGCTTCTACCCCCAAGCCATAAGACTCCTGAACATCTAATCAAATGGCTACCCAGACTATTTGCATTGCCACCCCCCCCCCCCCCCCCCCCCCCCCTCCCCCCATTTAAGCTGCTACTACTCTCTCTTTATTATCTATGCATAGTCACTTTAATAACTCTACCTACATGTACATATTACCTTAATTACGTCGACTAACCGGTGCCCCCTGCACATTGACTCGGTACCGGTACCCCCTGTATATAGCCTCGCTATTGTTATTTTTTACTGCTGCTCTTTAATTATTTGCTACATTTATTACGTATTATTTTATATTGTATTTTTTTTGAGGAAACGCCGGCGTTACAGAGGCAAGAGAGGGGGAATTCTGGCGAAATTAAGGCGAAGGGAGAACTGGCCACCTTTTCCCTCCATTCTATTCGCCAATGTACAGTCACTTGATAATAAGATGGACGACCTCCGATTTCGGATTTTCTACCAACGGGACTCTCGTAACTGCAATATTCTCTGCTTTTCTGAAACATGGCTCTCAGACAAGATACCCCATATGGCTATCCAACTCGATGGATTCTCCATTCATCGAGCGGACAGGACAGTAGAGTCAGGGAAATCGAGAGGGGGAGGGGTTTGCCTCTTCATCAACAACAAATTGTGTGCTGAGTCGAGTGCAGTGGAAGTCTTGACCCATTGTTCACCCGAGGGGAGTTTTCAGCTGTTATCGTGATTGTTGTATACATTCCACCTCAGGACAAGGAAAATAACATCTGGAACTTAACCAACTGTTTGAGGCACACGCACATACACACACATACACACACACGCACATACACACATACACACGCACATACACACACATACACACATACACATACACACACACACACACACACACACAAGGACTTACGAACAAGGCCACATATAGCTCTTGAGAGCTGTAGGACTATAATGTATGAATAAACATAATGGTCACAGGTTTTCTTGTCAGCTTTAACCAAAAAGGTCATGTCCCCTACAGTCCAACCTTGAAATGTGATGGTTAGAAGAAGTATCCCTCTGGCAGGACAGCGCTCCTATTGGTCCTTTGGTCTTTAGAAGTATCCCTCTAGCAGGACAGTGCTCCTATTGGTCCTTTGGTCTTTAGAAGTATCCCTCTAGCAGGACAGTGCTCCTATTGGTCCTTTGGTCTTTAGAACTACCCCTCTAACAGGACAGTGCTCCTATTGGTCCTTTGGTCTTTAGAAGTATCCCTCTAGCAGGACAGTGCTCCTATTGGTCCTTTGGTCTTTAGAACTACCCCCTCTACAGGACAGTGCTCCTATTGGTCCTTTGGTCTTTAGAAGTATCCCTCTAGCAGGACAGTGCTCCTATTGGTCCTTTGGTCTTTAGAACTATCCCTCTAACAGGACAGTCCTCCTATTGGTCCTTTGGTCTTTAGAACTACCCCTGTAGCAGGACAGTGCTCCTATTGGTCCTTTGGTCTTTAGAACTACCCCTCTAGCAGGACAGTGCTCCTATTGGTCCTTTGGTCTTTAGAACTATCCCTCTAACAGGACAGTCCTCCTATTGGTCCTTTGGTCTTTAGAACTACCCCTCTAGCAGGACAGTGCTCCTATTGGTCCTTTGGTCTTTAGAAGTACCCCTCTAGCAGGACAGTGCTCCTATTGGTCCTTTGGTCTTTAGAAGTATCCCTCTAGCAGGACAGTGCTCCTATTGGTCCTTTGGTCTTTAGAACTACCCCTCTAGCAGGACAGTGCTCCTATTGGTCCTTTGGTCTTTAGAACTACCCCTCTAGCAGGACAGTGCTCCTATTGGTCCTTTGGTCTTTAGAAGTATCCCTCTAGCAGGACAGTGCTCCTATTGGTCCTTTGGTCTTTAGAACAACCCTTCTAGCAGGACAGTGCTACTATTGGTCCTTTGGTCTATAGAACTACCCCTCTAGCAGGACAGTGCTCCTATTGGTCCTTTGGTCTTTATAACTACCCCTCTAACAGGACAGTGCTCCTATTGGTCCTTTGGTCTTTAGAAGTACCCCTCTAACAGGACAGTGCTCCTATTGGTCCTTTGGTCTTTAGAAGTATCCCTCTAGCAGGACAGTGCTCCTATTGGTCCTTTGGTCTTTAGAACTACCCCTCTGGCAGGACAGTGCTCCTATTGGTCCTTTGGTCTTTCTATTGGTAGTATGTTTGTACTACATGTCCACTTACTGCCCAGCAGGATGTCTGTTGACACAATCATGACTGTGTTTACTGTACTCATGACATTTCCAAGAGCCTTTAACTTTTACACAATGACATGATGTCCTACTAAGTGCCTAAATGTCATCCTCACTACAGTCTTCAATGGGGTAAAGAATCCTTTAACCTCTATGGGATCGGTGCCCCGTATACGGGACGGTTGAGCTAACGTGCGCTAATGTGATTAGCATGACTGTTGTAAGTAACAGCAAACTATCCAGGACATAGACATGTCTTATATGGGCAGAAAGCTTAAATTCTTGTTAATCTAACTGCAACGTCCAATTTACATTTACATTTTAGTCATTTAGCAGATGTTCTTATCCAGAGCGACTTACAGTTAGTGAGTGCATACATTTTTCATACTGGCCCACCGTGGGAATCGAACCCACAACCCTGGCGTTGCAAGCGCCATGTTCTACCAACTGAGCTACAGGAGACCTGCAGTAGCTATTACAGTGAAAAGATACCTTGCTATTGTTTGAAAAGAGTGCACAACAACAAAAAACATATCACGGCAACTGGTTTGATACATTCACCTCTGAAGGTAAATAATGTACTTACATTCAGTAATCTTGCTCTGATTTGTCATCCTGAGAGTCCCAGAGATAAAATGTAGCATGGTTTTGTTTGATTAAATCCATTTTTATATTCAAATGTAGGAACTGGGTTCTACAGTTTGAACCCTTGTTGTCTCTGGCTCCACACCCACCCCGCCCGGCCATCTAGATGTGTGAAAGTTAGTGTATAAGCTAATGATCCATCATGTATGACATTCCTGGGAGTGTGTAAACTTACATTTTGTATTAGCATATCATTTTTGTATGTTCTCTATAGTTATGTACTTGAAAATGTATTAATTGACCAATTCGGCACATTTGGGCAGACTTGATACAAAATAGTCCAGTATTGCAATGCTTCACTGGATCAATCTGAAACTTTGCACATACACTGCTGCCATCTAGTGGCCAGAATCTAAATTGCGCCTAAACTACAATATTATATTGTGGCCTTTCTCTTGTATTTCAAAGTTGATGGAACAAAAAAAAACATGTTTTTTGTTAGTATTATCTTTTACCAGATCTAACACTAAGGTAACCTGCCTAAATGACTACCGACCCGTAGCACTCACGTCTGTAGCCATGAAGTGCTTTGAAAGGCTGGTCATGGCTGACATTAACACCATTATCCCAGAAACCCTAGACCCCACTCCAATTTGCATACCGCCCCAACAGATCCACAGATGATGTAATCTCTATTGCGCTCCACACTGCCCTTTCACACCTGGACAAAAGGAACACCTGTGAGAATGCTATTCATTGACTACAGCTCAGCGTTCAACACCATAGTGCCCTCAAAGCTCATCACTAAGCTAAGGACCCTGGGACTGAACACCTCCCTCTGCAACTGGATCCTGGACTTCCTGATGGGCCGCCCCCAGGTGGTAAGGGTAGGTAACAACACATCCGCCACGCTGATCCTCAACACGGGGGCCCCTCAGGGGTGTGTGCTCAGTCCCCTCCTGTACTCCCTGTTCACTCTTGACTGCATGGCCAGGCACGACTCCAACACCATCATTACGTTTGCCGATGACACGACAGTGGTAGGCCTGATCACCGACAACGACGAGACAGCCTATAGGGAGGAGGTTAGAGACCTGGCCATGTGGTGCCAGGTCAACAACCTCTCCCTCAACGTGATCAAGACAAAGGAGATGATTGTGGACTACAGGAAAAAGAAGAGGACCGAGCACGCCCCCATTCTCATCGACGGGGCTGTAGTGGAGCAGGTTGAGAGTTTCTAGTTCCTTGGTGTCCACATCACCAACAAACTAACATGGTCCAAACACACCAAGACAGTCGTGAAGAGGGTACGACAAAATCTATTCCCTCTAAGGAGACTGAAAAGATTTGGCATGGGTCCTCAGCTCCTCAAAAGGTTATACAGCTGCACCATCGAGAGTATCCTGACTGGTTGCATCACTGCCTGGTATGGCAACTGCTCGGCCTCCGACCGCAAGGCACTACAGAGGGTAGTGCGTACGGCCCAGTACATCACTGGGGCCAAGCTTCCTGCCATCCAGGACCTCTATACCAGGCGGTGTCAGAGGAAGGCCTTAAAATTGTCAAAGACTCCAGCCACCCTAGTCATAGACTGTTCTCTCTGCTACCGCACGGCAAGCAGTACCGGAACGCCAAGTCTAGGTCCAAGAGGCTTCTAAACAGCTTCTACCCCCAAGCCATAAGACTCCTGAACATCTAATCAAATGGCTACCCAGACTATTTGCATTGCCCCCCCCCCCCCCTCTCTCCCCCCTTTATGCTGCTGCTACTCTCTCTTTATTATCTATACATAGTCACTTTAATAACTCTACCTACATGTACATATTACCTTAATTACCTCGACTAACCTGTGCCCCCGCACATTGACTCGATACCGGTACCCCCTGTATATAGCCTCATTATTACCTGGACTAACCTGTGCCCCCGTACATTGACTCGGTACCGGTACCCCCTGTATATAGCCTCGCTATTGTTATTTTTACTGCTGCTCTTTAATTATTTGCTACATTTATTACGTATTATTTTATATTGTTTTTGTGGGGGTTTTTGGTATTCTTTCTTAAAACTGCATTGTTGGTTAAGGGCTTGTAAGTAAGAATTTCACTGTAAGGTCTACACCTGTTGTATTCGGCGCATGTGACAAATAAAATGTGATATATTCTCCTACATTAATTTCACATTTCCACAAACTTCAAGGTGTTTCTTTTCAAATGGTATCAAGAATATGCATATCCTTGCTTCAGGTCCTGAGCTACAGGCAATTAGATTTGGGTATGTCATTTTACGCGAAAATTGAAAAAAGGGGTCCGATCCTTAAGAGGTTAACCTTGAGGTAGATTTCTCTGTCAACTCATTAATACATCTGTGACACACAACATGATGAAGATGATGTTAGTGTTAGTTAGTGTTGTGCCTGGCTGACAGAGCACAGTAGCAGGAAGCTGGAGGGATGCCAGTAGCAGGAAGCTGGAGGGATGCCAGTAGCAGGAAGCTGGAGGGATGCCAGTAGCAGGAAGCTGGAAGGATGCCAGTAGAAGGAAGCTGGAAAGATGCCAGTAGCAGGAAGCTGGAGGGTGCCAGTCACAGGATGCTGGAGGGATGCCAGTCGCAGGAAGCTGGAGGGATGCCAGTCGCAGGAAGCTGGAAGGATGCCAGTAGAAGGAAGCTGGAGGGATGCCAGTAGCAGGAAGCTGGAGGGATGCCAGTAGCAGGAAGCTGGAAGGATGCCAGTAGAAGGAAGTTGGAAAGATGCCAGTAGCAGGAAGCTGGAGGGATGCCAGTAGCAGGAAGCTGGAGGGATGCCAGTCGCAGGAAGCTGGAGGGTTGCCAGTAGAAGGAAGCTGGAGGGATGCCAGTGGCAGGAAGCTGGAGGGATCCCAGTAGAAGGAAGCTGGAGGGATGCCAGTAGCAGGAAGCTGGAGGGATGCCAGTAGCAGGAAGCTGGAGGGATGCCAGTAGCAGGAAGCTGGAGGGATGCCAGCTCCACAGCAAGGCCTTATGATTATACTCACATTTATTGACACCAACTTGGCCGCTCAACTTCTCTTCAACTCAACTGAGTTATTGGTTGCACCCTATTCCCTATACAGTACCTTACAGGCTCTGGTCAAATATAGTGCAATATATAGGGAAAAGGGTGCCATCTGACACTGAGTCATATACTGCTCCACTCAGCCAGTGAATGAAGCAAGGTTCCTTCCAACATTAAACCAAGCAACAGTTAAAAAACACAGTCACGGTACAGTCACGGTACAGTCACGGTACAGTCACGGGACAGTCACGGTACAGTCACGGTACAGTCACGGGACAGTCACGGTACAGTCACGGGACAGTCACGGTACAGTCACGGTACAGTCACGGTACAGTCACGGTAGGCCTATAATGGATGTGTCTGTGGCTCCGACAGGACCAAATGAGGATGAAGGAGATTGTGATTGGGTGTTGAGATGAATAACCCACTGTGACTGGGTGTTGAGATGAATAACCCACTGTGACTGGGTGTTGAGATGAATAACCCACTGTGACTGGGTGTTGAGATGAATAACCCACTGTGACTGGGTATTGAGATGAATAACCCACTGTGACTGGGTATTGAGATGAATAACCCACTGTGACTGGGTGTTGAGATGAATAACCCACTGTGACTGGGTATTGAGATGAATAACCCACTGTGACTGGGTGTTGAGATGAATAACCCGCTGGGGTCTATGGGATCCTATTCATTCAGAGCCCTGGGTAGATACAGGTTTAGGACTGCAGCAAGGACAAACACAGCTATGGGAATAGAGAGAGATGAGATTGCCTTATCTCCATTGCCTCTCCCGGCTCTCTCTACTCTGTTCTGTTCTACTCTGTTCTGTTCTGCTCTGTTCTGATCTGTTCTGCTCTGTTCTGTTCTGTTCTGTTCTACTCTGTTCTGTTCTGTTCTGTTCTGTTCTGTTCTACTCTGTTCTGTTCTGCTCTGTTCTGATCTGTTCTGCTCTGTTCTGTTCTGTTCTGTTCTGCTCTGTTCTACTCTGTTCTGCTCTGTTCTGTTCTACTCTGTTCTGTTCTGCTCTGCTCTGATCTGTTCTGCTCTGTTCTGTTCTGTTCTGTTCTGTTCTACTTGTCTGTCTGTCTTCTGTCTGTCTGCTCTGTTCTACTGCTCTGTCTCTACTCTGTTTCTGTCTGTTCTGTTCTGCTCTGTTCTACTTTGTTCTGTTCTGTCTGTTCTTCTGTTCTGTGTTCTACTCTGCTCTGTTCTACTTGTTCTGTTTCTGCTCTGTTCTGACTCTGTTCTGTTCTACTTCTGCTCTGTTCTTTCTACTCTGCTCTGTTCTACTCGTTCTGTTCTGTTTCTGCTCTGCTCTGTTCTACTCTGCTCTGTTCTACTCTGTTCTGTTCTGTTCTGCTCTGCTCTGTTCTACTCTGCTCTGTTCTACTCTGTTCTGTTCTGTTCTGCTCTGCTCTGTTCTACTCTGCTCTGTTCTACTCTGTTCTGCTCTGCTCTGTTCTGTTCTGTTCTGTTCTACTCTGTTCTGTTCTGCTCTGCTCTGCTCTGCTCTGCTCTCCTCCCCTCTCCTCCGTTCCGCTCTGTCAGGGTCAGGGTCAGTGATATGGAGCTGAGTAGGGCTGGGCTGGGCTGGGCTGGGCTGGGCTGGTGCTGGGCTGGGCTGGGCTTGTGCTGGGCTGGGCTGGGCTGGGCTGGGCTGGGCTGGTGCTGGGCTGGGCTGGGCTGGGCTGGGTGCTGGGCTGGGCTGGGCTGGGCTGGGCTGGGCTGGGCTGGTGCTGGGCTGGGCTGGTGCTGGGCTGGGCTGGGCTGGGCTGGGCTGGCTTGGTGCTGGAGTAGATTTACATCACACACACACGCACACACACATACAAACACTCTGAAGGAAAGACGGAGCCGTACTTTGCTCTTTTGTGATTCTTTTGGCGTTTATTTGAACTTTATTTTCACTAAATGTATCCACTATCATTTCTTATAACCAACAATAACTTTTGAACATCAGATTGGCAGCTCCAACTCATCTGCCCTGGGCTTTTTCTGTAACTCAGACCCAATTTTCGGCATATCCAAGAGGAAACGCCGGCGTTACAGAGGCAAGAAAGGGGGGGATCCTTGCGAAATTAAGGAGAAGGGAGAACCGGCCACCTCCTCCCTCCATTCTATTGGCCAATGTACAGTCACTTGATAATAAGATGGACGACCTCCGATTGCGGATTTTCTACCAACGGGACTCTCGTAACTGCAATATTCTCTGCTTTTCTGAAACATGGCTCTCAGACAAGATACCCCCCATGGCTATCCAATTCGATGGATTCTCCATTCACCGAGCGGACAGGACAGTAGAGTCAGGGAAATCGAGAGGGGGAGGGGTTTGCCTCTTCATCAACAACAAATGGTGTGCTGAGTCGAGTGCAGTGGAAGTCTTGACCCATTGTTCACCCGAGGGGAGTTTTCAGCTGTTATCGTGACTGTTGTATACATTCCACCTCAGGACAAGGAAAACAACAATCTGGAACTTAACCAACTGTTCGGGGCTATAAACAAGCAGGAAAACCCGGAGGCCGCTTTCCTTGTTGCCGGCGATTTTAATTCCGCGTCACTAAGACACGTGATGCCCAACTTCCATCAACACGTCTCCTTCGCCACTAAGGGTGATAAAAATCTAATCAAATCAATTGTCATTTGTCACATACACGTGTTTAGCAGATGTTATAGCGGGTGTAGCGAAATGCTTTTGCTTCTAGCTCCAACAGTGCAGTCATATCTAACAATTTCACAACATATACCCAATACACACAAAAAAGTAAGGAATGGGATTTAAGAATATATACATATATGGAGAAGCAATGACAGAGCAGCATGGACTAAGATACAGTAGAATATTATAGAATAGAATGCAGTATTGTCACGATCGTCTGACGAATGAGTAGACCAAAGCGCAGCGCGTTGAGCGAACATGACTTTATTTAATTAAAGCCTGGAACAAAACAACAAATAAAGAACGATACGTGAAGTCCTCTGTAACACTGACAGAACATGGAACAAAAACCCACAAACACAAGGTGAACACAGACAGTTTAAATATGGCTCCCAATCAGAGATAACGAGCCGACAGCTGACACTCGTTACCTCCGATTGGGAGTCATTTGACCAAACAAGGAAAACACAACCAATGACAACCCAACCAAACAAAACACAACCAAAACGAACACACCCTGGCTCAAAATACAAAGTCCCAGAGCCAGAGCGTGACAGTACCCCCCCCTAAAGGCGCGGACTGCGACCGCGCCTCAAAACCCCAAATAGGGGAGGGCTGGGTGGGTGTTGCTCCTCGGAGGCGGCTCCGGCTCCGGGCTTGACCACCACCCTACTTCAATCCCCCCGTAATGGCCCCGATCCGATCTGACCCAGCTGGCTGGATCAGGACTGACGACGCGCACCCCTGGCTTAGCGCGTGAGGCAGGAACGGACCGGACCTGGCTGACGATACGCACCCTAGGCTTGGTGCGTGGAGCCGGAACGGACCTCACCAGGCTGACGACTCGCATCCCTGGCTTGGTGCGAGTAGCAGGAATGGGCTGGACCAGGCTGACGACTCGCACCCTTGGCTTGGTGCGAGTAGCAGGAACAGGCTGGACCAGGCTGACGACTCGCACCCTTGGCTCGGCGCGTGAGGCAGGAACGGACCGGACCTGGCTGACGATACGCACCCTTGGCTTGGTGCGTGGAGCCGGAACGGACCTCACCAGGCTGACGACTCGCATCCTTGGCTTGGTGCGAGTAGCAGGAATGGGCTGGATCAGGCTGACGACTCGCACCCTTGGCTTGGTGCGAGTAGCAGGAACGAGCTGGACCAGGCCGACGACGCACCCCGTAGGCTTCGTGCGTGGAGCAGGAACAGGCCGGGCTGGGCTGGCGACGCACTACCGCAGGCTTAGTGCGTGGAGCAGGAACAGGCCGGGCAGGGCTGGCGACGCACACCGTAGGTTTGGTGCGTGGAGCAGGGACCGGCCGGGCCGGGCTGACGACGCACCCCGTAGGCTTGGGTGCGTGGAGGCAGGGACAGGCCGGGCAGGGCTGTCGACGCACACCGTAGACTTGGTGCGAGGAGCAGGTAACAGGCCTGGGCAGGGCTGGTCGACGCACCACGTAGACTTGGTGTCGATGGAGCAGGAACAGGCCGGGCAGGGCTGTGAGCGACGCACACCGTAGGTTTGATGCTTGAGCAGGGGACAGGCCGGGCAGGGCTGGCGACGCACAACCGTAGGTTTGGATGCGTGGAGCAGGGACAGGGGGCCCGGGACTGGACTGACGACGCAACCGTAGGTTTGGGTGGCGTGGAGCAGGGACAGGCCGTACCGTACTGGGAAACACACACACTGGCTTTAAACGGGGATCAGGAAACGGGGCCCGGACCGGACTGGCAAATCCACCTCAGTCCCTCTCGCCGTGCCTCTACGACTTCCTTCCCTCCTCTCGCCAATGGCTCCCGTAACCCGGTGGCCTTCTCTCCTCTTCTCCTATTCCGCCCTGTGGCAGCCTCCTGCTGCCCAGTCGCCCATGCCGTGTGCCCCCCCCTAAAAAATTCTTGGGGGTGCCTCTCCTCCGTCCGACGATGGCACTGCTGACGCCGCTGCTCCTCTCTCGCCAGGGCCTTGATCCTACCCCAAGGTCCCTTGCCCCCGAGCATGTCCTCCCAGGACCACACTTTGCCCACCTGGGCCATCGCCAGCCTCTCTATCTCCTTTCCCGGCGCTTCCTCCCATGTCCAGTCTGCCTCCGTCTGGACACGCTGCTTGGTCGTTGTATGGTGAGTTTTTCTGTCACGATCGTCTGACGAATGAGTAGACCAAAGCGCAGCGCGTTGAGCGAACATGACTTTATTTAATTAAAGCCTGGAACAAAACAACAAATAAAGAACGATACGTGAAGTCCTCTGTAACACTGACAGAACATGGAACAAAAACCCACAAACACAAGGTGAACACAGACAGTTTAAATATGGCTCCCAATCAGAGATAACGAGCCGACAGCTGACACTCGTTACCTCCGATTGGGAGTCATTTGACCAAACAAGGAAAACACAACCAATGACAACCCAACCAAACAAAACACAACCAAAACGAACACACCCTGGCTCAAAATACAATGTCCCGGAGCCAGAGCGTGACAAGTATATACATATGAGATGAGTAATGCAAGATATGTAAACATTATTAAAGTGACTAGTGTTCCATTTCTTAAAGTAGCCAGTGATTTCAATAGGCAGCAGCAGCCTCTAATGTGCTAGTGATGGCTATTTAACAGTCTGATGGCCTTGAGATAGAAGCTGTTTTTCATTCTCTCGGTCCCAGCTTTGATGCACCTGTACTGACCTCGCCTTCTGGATGATAGCGGGGTGAACAGGCAGTGGCTCGGGTGGTTGATGTCCTTGATGATCTTTTTGGCCTTCCTGTGACATCGGGTGCTGTAGGTGTCCTGGAGGGCGGGTAGTTTGCCTCCGGTAATGCGTTCGGCAGACAGCACCACCCTCTGGAGAGCCCTGCGGTTGTGGGCGGTGCAGTTGCCGTACCAGGCGGTGATACAGCCCGACAGGATGCTCTCAATTGTGCATCTGTAAAAGTTTGTGAGGGTTTTAGGTGATAAACCAAATTTCTTCAGCCTCCTGAGGTTGAAGAGGCTCTGTTGCGCCTTCTTCACCACACTGTCTGTGTGGGTGGACCATTTCAGTTTGTCAGTGATGTGTACGCCAAGGAACTTGAAGCTTTCCACCTTCTCCACTGCGGTCTCGTCGATGTGGATAGGGGGGTGCAACCTCTGCTGTTTCCTGAAGTTCACGATCATCTCCTTTCTTTTGTTGATGTTGAGTGAGAGGTTATTTTCCTGGCACCACTGTTACTCTACCCACAAGGCCCTCCCTCGTCCCCCATTTGGCAAATCTAATCAAGACAGAAGCTCAAACAGGAAGTACCTGTGGTCATCAGAATCAGAGATTATGCTACAGGACACCATCATTCCTGTTCCCAAGAACTCTAAGGCTTCCTGCCAGAATGTCTACCGCCCTGTCGTGGTGTAATATTCACCAGTTAAAGTGGTGGGATGGATACTTATTTCGTTTTATAAGGTAATATTCAACAGTTAATGTGGTGGGATGGATACTTATTTAGTTTTATAAGGTAATATTCACCAGTTAAAGTGGTGGGATGAATACTTATTTAGTTTTATAAGGTAATATTCACCAGTTAAAGTGGTGGGATGGATACTTATTTAGTTTTATAAGGTAATATTCACCAGTTAAAGTGGTGGGATGGATACTTATTTAGTTTTATAAGGTACTATTCACCAGTGAGACTCTACACACTCACGCACACTGACACTCCAACACACACACACACACACACACACACTGGTGTTTTTACACGTGGTCTGCGGTAGTGAGGCCAGTTGGACGTACTGCCAAGTTCTCTAAAACGACGTTGGAGGCGGCTTACGGTAGAGAAATGAACATTCCATTCTCTGGCAACAGCTCTGGTGGACATTCCTGCAGTCAGGATAACAATTGCACCCTCCCTCAAAACTTGAGACATCTGTGGCATTGTGTTGTGTGACAAAACTGCACATTTTAGAGTGGCCTGATTTATCTTATCTTGGCAAAGGAGAAATGCTCACTAACATGGATGTAAACAAATTTGTGCACAAAATTTGAGAAAATAAGCTTTTTGTGCATATGGAACATTTCTGGGATCTTTTAATTCAGCTCATGAAACCAACCCTTTACATGTTGCCTTTTTAATTTTGTTCAGTGTACATAGCCAGAGGAGGAGAGACAAGCTTCCACCAGCAGAGATACACGTCTGAAACTAGAAAAGCATTGAGTCTACTTACCTAGACCATGTACTTGTGTACATTACATTGTGCAGTTGATTTTGTGCACATAAAGCTTCCACGTCTTTTACACACACACGTTTTGTGTAAAGAAATATATGCTGTGAACAAAACAATAGTTTATTCCCTCCCTGTCAGAGACTATGGTCATAAGACAATGGTTGCCATGGCTCTGGCTTCCTCTGAAGCTGATGGTTGCCATGGCTCTGGCTTCCTCTGAAGCTGATGGTTGCCATGGCTCTGGCTTCCTCTGAAGCGGATGCTGCTAGGCTTAAACCCGTTGTTTCAGGATCACTAGGGGATCATTGGGGATCGAACCGGTTGGACAGCAGAGGAGACAGGAAGCAGCAAGATGTGGATTACAGTCTCAGTTGGCAGAACTTATCACTGTCTGCTACAGTAGTAGTAGTAGTAGTAGTAGTAGTAGTAGTAGCAGTAGTAGTAGTAGTAGTAGTAGTAGTAGTAGTAGTAGTAGTAGTAGCAGTAGTAGTAGTAGTAGTAGTAGCAGTAGTAGTAGTAGTAGTAGTAGTAGTAGTAGCAGTAGTAGTAGTAGCAGTAGTAGTAGTAGTAATAGTAGTAGCAGTAGCAGTAGTAGTAGTAGTAGTAGTAGTAGCAGTAGTAGTAGTAGTAGTAGTAGCAGTAGTAGTAGTAGTAACAGTAGCAGTAGCAGTAGTAGTAGTAATAATAGTAGTAGTAGTAGTAGTAGTAGTAACAGTAGTAGTAGTAGTAGTAGTAGTAGCAGTAGCAGTAGTAGTAGTAATAGTAGTAGTAGTAGTAGCAGTAGTAGCAGTAGTAGTAGTAGTAGTAACAGTAGTAGTAGTAGTAATAGTAGTAGTAGTAGCAGTAGTAGCAGTAGCAGTAGTAGTAGCAGTAACAGTAGCAGTAATAGTAGTAATAGTAGTAGTAGTAGTAGTAGTAGTAGTAGTAGTAGTAGTAGTAGTAGTAGTAGTAGTAAATAATGTTTTTCTTGAGCGGATAGTCGGGGGGCCAGAACAAAATTAAGCAGTAAGGCCGGAGGGGGTGTGGTATGTGGCCAATATACCACGGATATGTGCTGTTCTTATGCGCAATGCGGAGTACCTGGACACAGCCCTTAGCCGTGGTATATTGGCCATATACCACAAACCCCCGAGGTGCCTTATTGCTATTCTAAACTAGTTACCAACTTAGTTAGAGCAGTAACAAGAAATGTTTTGTCATACCTGTGGTATACAGTCTGATATACCACGGCTGTCAGCCAATCAGCATTCAGGGCTTGAACCATCCAGTTTATAATTACAAATCATTTGTAGTCTGCAAATTGACTGGAAGAAGTCCAAACAGATTTGTTTGACTAAAACATAATAATTTCAAACCTAGCTTACATTTGTATATGATCACGTATCTCTCTATTATGCGTGGGAATACTTGGGAACAGATTTCTTAAATCAAAATTACTTGGAGCTGATTTCCTGTTTTTTTTAAAGTCTTATGTCCAACAATGAAAATGTAAAAAAATTATATATAATTGTTTTATTTTGCTCCGAAAACTCGGCCTTCAGGCCGCCATTTGGGGAACTCTGTTGTAGCCCATGGAGTGGGGGCTGGGCTGTTTGTCGGCCAATAGCGGTCCCCAGTGTCCCCTGTGTGTGCAGATTTTAGTTCCTACGTGTGTGCTATAGTCCCCTGTAGCTCAGTTGGTAGAGCATGGCGTATGCTACGCCAGGGTTGTGGGTTCGTTTCCCACGGGGGACCAGTATGAAAAAAAAATGATGCACTCACTAACTGTAAGTCGCTCTGGACAAGAGCGTCTGCTAAATGACTAAAATGTAAAATGTAAATAGCAGTAGTAATAGTTGTAGCAGTAGCAGTAGTAGTAGTAGTAGTAGTAGCAGTAGTAGTAGTAGTAGTAGTAGTAGTAGTAGTAGTAGTAGTAGTAGTAGTAGTAGCAGCAGCAGCAGTAGTAGTAGTAGTAGCAGTAGTAGTAGTAGTAGTAGTAGTAGTAGTAGTAGTAGTAGTAGTAGTAGTAGTAGTAGTAGTAGTAGTAGTAGTAGTAGTAGTAGTAGTAGTAGTAGTAGTAGTAGTAGTAGTAGCAGCAGCAGTAGGCATTAATCCTTACATGGGTGGATTGGCTGTCTGGCAATTCTGGCAAATACCAGAAGGACCATCTTCTATTGGGAGCGCTGGTCGAAATTGACCAAAAAAAATAATAATTATATATACAGTGCATTTGGAAAGTATTCAGACCTCTTGACATTTTACACATTTTGTTAGGTTACAGACTTATTCTAAAATGGATTAAATTGTTTGTTTTTTCTCATTAATCTATACACAATGCCCCATAATGACAAAGCAAATACAGGTTTATAGAAATGTTAGCAAAAAATAAAAAAATAAATAACTGAAATATCACATTTACATAGGTATTCAGACCCTTTACTCAATACTTTGTTGAAGAACCTTTGGCAGCCATTACAGCCTCGAGTCTTCTTGGGTATGACGCTACAAGTTTGTCACACCTGTATTTGGGGAGTTTCTCCCATTCTTCTCTGCAGATCCTCTCAAGCTCCGTCAGGTTGGATGGGGAGCGTTGCTGCACAGCTATTTTCAGCTCTCTCCAGAGATGTCCGATCGGGTTCAAGTCTGGGCTCTGGCTGGGCCACTCAAGGACATTCAGAGACTTGTCCCGAAGCCACTCCTGCGTTGTCTTGGCTGTGTGCTTAGGGTCGTTGTCCTGTTGGAAGGTGAACCTTCGCCCCAGTCTGAGGTCCTGAGCGCTCTGGAGCGGGTTTTCATCAAAGAGCGTTGGGCCAGTAATCGAAAGGTCGCTGGTTCTAATCCCCGAGCCGACTAGGTGAAAAATTTGTCGATGTGCCCTTGAGCAAGGCACTTATCCCTAATTGCTCCTGTAAGTCGCTCTGGATAAGAGCGTCGACTAAAATTTAAATGATCAATGGAAACAGGATGCACCGGAGCTCAGAACAGGATATCAGATCCTTTCTATACCCACCTTGATCTTATTGCTATTATTATGATCATCATTATAATAAGTATTTGATATTTTATTAGGATCCCCATTAGCTGTTGCAGAACATTAATAGACAAGAACAGCTCAAGGACAGAAATACATACATACATTTTTAAAAAGGCACACGTAGCCTACATATCAATACATAGCCATCGTATTCATGCATAAAAAAACAAATAATGAAAGAAAAGCATTGCAAGTTTGAATTTTGTAAAGTTAGTGTGGGAGAGATGGAAAAATTATTGTTATCGATCAATAATGACAAACCTCCTGGCATTTACAACTTAGATGGAAAGCTACTGAGGATGGTAGCTGACTCTATAGCCACTCCTATCTGTCATATCTTTAATCTGAGCCTAGAGGAAAGTCTATAGCTCAGCTGGTGTGGTCCATGGGCTCAGCTGGTGTGGTCCTCTGTAGCTCAGCTGGTAGAGCACGGCGCTTGTAACGCCAAGGTAGTGGGTTCGAACCCCGGGACCACCCATACACAAAAAAATGTATGCACGCATGACTGTAAGTCGCTTTGGATAAAAGCGTCTGATAAATGGCATATTATATTATTATATTACATACACACAAACTATCTAGGTCAAATAGGGGAGAGGCGTTGTGCCGTGAGGTGTTGCTTTATCGGTTTTTTGAAACCAGGTTTGCTGTTTATTTGAGCAATATGAGATGGAACGGAGTTCCATTCAATAATGGCTCTATATAATACTCTACGCTTTCTTGAATTTGTTCTGGATTTGGGGACTGTGAAAAGACCCCTGGTGGCATGTCTGGTGGGGTAAGTGTGTGGGTCAGAGCTGTGTGTAAATTGACTATGCAAACAATTTGGGATTTTCAACACATTAATGTTTCTTATAAAAAGAAGAAGTGATGCAGTCAGTCTCTCCTCAACTCTTAGCCAAGAGAGACTGGCATGCATAGTATTTAGATCAGCCCTTTGATTACAATGAAGAGCAAGACGTGCCGCTCTGTTTTGGACCAGCTGCAGCTTAACTAGGTCTTTCCTTGCAGCACTGGACCACACGACTGGACAATAATCAAGATTAGACAAAACTAGAGCCTGCAGAACTTGCTTTTTGGAGTGTGGTGTCAAAAAAGCAGAGCATCTCTTTATTACGGACAGACCTCTCCCCATCTTTACAACCATTGTATTCATATGTTTTGACCATGATAATTTACAATCTAAGGTAAAGCCAAGTAATTTAGTATCCTCAACTTATTCAACAGCCACACCATTCTTTACCAGATTCAGCTGAGGTCTAGAACTTAGGGAATGATTTGTACCAAATACAATGCTCTTAGTTTTAGAGATGTTCAGGACCAGTTTATTAGTGGCCACCCATTCCAAATCAGACTGCAACTCTTTGTCAAGGTTTTCAGTGATTTCATTAGCTGTGGTTGCTGATGCGTATATGGTTGAATCATCAGCATACATGGACACACGTGCTTTGTTTAATGCCAGTAGCAAGTCATTGGTAAAAATAGAAAAGGGTAGAGGGCCTAGAGAGCTGCCCTGTGGTATACCACACTTTACACGTTTGACATTAGAGAAGCTTCCATTAAAGAAAACTCTGTGTTAGATAGATAGCTCTGAATCTACGATATGGCAGAGGTTGAAAAGCCATAACACATACGTTTTTTCAACAACAGGTTATGGTCAATAATATCAAAGGCTGCAATGAAATCTAACAGTACAGCTCCCATAATCTTCTTATTATCAATTTCTTTCAAACAATCATCAGTAATTTGTGTCAGTGCAGTACATGTTGAGTGCCCTTCCCTATAAGCATGCTGAAAGTCTGTTGTTAATTTGTTTACAGAGAAATAGCATTGTATTTGGTCAAACACCATTTTTCACCCAACAGTTTGCTAAGAGCTGGCAGCAAGCTTATTGGTCTGCTGTTAGAACCAGTAAAGGCCGCTTTACCATTCTTGGGTAGCAGAATTACTTTGGCTTCCCTCCAGGCCTGAGGACAAAGACTTTCCTCTAGACTCAGATTAAAGATATGACAGATAGGAGTGGCTATAGAGTCAGCTACCATCCTCAGTAGCTTTCCATCTAAGTTGTAAATGCCAGGAGGTTTGTCATTATTGATCGATAACAATAATTTTTCCATCTCTCCCACACTAACTTTACAAAATTCAAACTTGCAATGCTTTTCTTTCATTATTTGTTTTTTATGCATGAATACGATGGCTCACTGTTCATTGTTGGCATTTCCTGCCTATGTTTGCCCACTTTGCAAATGAAGTAATCATTAAAATAATTGGCAACATCAAATGGTTTTGTGATGAATAAGCCATCTGATTAGATGAAAGATGGAGTTGAATTTGTCTTTCTGCCCATCATTTCATTTAAAGTACTCCAAAGTTTTTTTCCATAATTCTTTATATAATTGATCTTGGCTTCATAATACAGTTTCTTCTTCTTTTTGTTGAGTTTAGTCACATAGTTTCTCAATTTGCAGTAAGTCAACCAGTCAGATGTGCAGCCAGACTTATTATCCACTCCTTTTGCCCCATCTCTTTCAACAATACAGTTTTTCAATTCCTCATCAATCCATGGAGCCTTAACAGTTCTAACAGTCAGTTTCTTAACAGGTGCATGTTTATCAATAATTGGAAGAAGCAATTTCAGAAATTAATCAAGTGCAGCATCTGGATGCTCCTTATTAATCACATCAGACCAACAAATATTTTTTACATCATCCACATAAGAGTCACAGCAAAATCTTTTGTATGATCTGTTATACACTATTTTAGGCCCAGCTTTTGGAACTTTGGCTTTCCTGGATATATACACTATATTGTGATCACTGCATCCAATGGGTACGGATACAGCTTTAGAACAAAGTTCTACAGTATTAGTAAAAATGTGATCGATACATGTGGTTGATCTTGTTCCTGTAGTGTTTGTAAACACCCTGGTAGGTTGATCAATAACCTGAACCAGATTACAGGCACTGGTTACAGTAAGAAGCTTCCTCTTGAGCGGACAGCTTGATGAAAACCAGTCAATATTCAGGTCCCCAAGAAAGTAGACCTCTGTTTACATCACATACACTATCAAGCATTTCACACATTATATTAGATACTGACTGTTCGCACTTGGTGGCCTATAGCAACACCCCAAAATAAAAGGCTTTAGATGTGGCAAGTGAACCCGCAACCACAACAGTTCAATTACACTTGACATAAGATCTTCTCTAAGCATTACAGGGATATGGCTCTGAATATATACAGCAACACCTCCCCCATAAGCATTTCTGTCTCTTCTATAGATGTTATATCCTTCTATTGCTACTGCTGTATCATCAAATGAATTATCTAAGTGAGTCTCAGAAATAGCCACATACATTTAAACTCAGTTTTTCACAATTCCTGCAGCAAAGCACCCCCACAGCATGATGCTGCCACCCCGGTGCTTCATGGTTGAGATGGTGTTCTTCGGCTTGCAAGACACCCCCTTTTTCCTCCAAACATAATGATGGTCATTATGGCCAAACAGTTCTATTTTTGTTTCATCAGACCAGAGGACATTTCTCCAAAAAGTACAATCTTTGTCCCCATGTGCAGTTTCAAACCGTAGTCTGACTTTTTTATGGCAGTTTTGGAGCAGTGGCTTCTTCCTTGCTGAGTGGCCATTCAGGTTATGTCGATATAGGACTTGTTTTACTGTGGATATAGATACTTTTGTACCTGTTTCCTCCAGCATCTTCACAGGGTCCTTTGCTGTTGTTCTGGGATTGATTTGCACTTTTAGCACCAAAGTACGTTCATCTCTAGGAGACAGAACGCGTATCCTTCCTGAGTGGTATGACGGCTGCGTGGTCCCATGGTGTTTATACTTGCGTACTATTGTTTGTACAGATGAACGTGGTACCTTCAGGCGTTTGGAAATTGCTCCCAAGGATGAACCAGACTTGTGGAGGTCTACAATTTTTTTTCTGAGGTCTTGGCTGATTTCTTTTGATTTTCCCATGATGTCAAGCAAAGAGGCACTGAGTTTGAAGGTAGGCCTTGAAATACATCCACAGGTACACCTCCAATTGACTCAAATGATGTAAATTAGCCTATCAGAAGCTTCTAAAGCCATGACATCATTTTCTGGAATTTTCCAAGCTGTTTAAAGGCACAGTCAACTTAGTGTATGTAAACCTCTGACCCACTGGAGTTGTGATACAGTGAATTATAAGTGAATTAATCAGTCTGTTGTTGGAAAAATTACTTGTCTCATGCACAAAGTAGATGTCCTAACCAACTTGCCAAAACTATAGTTTGTTAACAAGAAATTTGTGGGGTGGTTGAAAAACAAGTTTTAATGACTCCAACCTAAGTGTATGTAAACTTCCGACTTCAACTGTAAATAATAGTACATCCAAGATTAAAAACAGTCGCATGCATTCATGATTGGCTTTAGCCAACATATTGCAGTTCATTTATTGTTTAAGGCTCTCTTTGTTATTTATTTTCATAACTAAAATGCTTGAACAAAATTATCAGACCAAAATATGACACAACCGTTCACCTGATACGAGACTAAAGTTTGAAATGTCTAACTCAATACCACAGACCTGATTTGCCCGAAATGCATCAACCCCCTACAAATATGTACATTTATTATAATCCTAATAATAATCAAAACAACTTTATAATAGGTCATGATATACACTACCGTTCAAAAGTTTGGGGTCACTTAGAAATGTCCTTGTTTTCCATGAAGACATACATGAAATGAGTTTGAATAGGAAATATAGCAAAATGCATAGGAAATGTAGTCATTGACAAGGTTAGAAATAATGATTTTTAATTGAAATAATAATTGTGTCCTTCAAACTTTGCTTTTGTCAAAGAATCCCCCATTTGCAGCAATTACAGCCTTGCAGACCTTTGGCATTCTAGTTGTCAATTTGTTGAGGTAATCTGAAGAGATTTCACCCCATGCTTCCTGAAGCACCTCCCACAAGTTGGATTGGCTTGATGGGCACTTCTTACGTACCATACGGTCAAGCTGCTCCCACAAAAGCTCAATAGGGTTGAGATCCGGTGACTATGCTGGCCACTCCATTATAGACAGAATACCAGCTGACTGCTTCTACCCTAAATAGTTATTGCATAGTTTGGAGCTGTGCTTTGGGTCATTGTCCTGTTGCAGGAGGAAATTGGCTCCAATCAAGCGCCATCCACAGGGTATGGCATGGCGTTGCAAATGGAGTGATAGCCTTCCTTCTTCAAGATCCCTTTTACCCTGTACAAATCTCCCACTTTACCACCACCAAAACACCCCCAGACTATCACATTGCCTCCACTATGCTTGACAGATGGCATCAAGCACGCCTCCAGCATCTTTTCATTTGGTCTGCATCTCACAAATGTTCTTCTTTGTGATCCGAACACCTCAAACTTCGATTCATCTGTCCATAACACTTTTTTCCAATCTTTCTCTGTCCAGTGTCTGTGTTCTTTTGCCCATCTTAATATTTTCTTTTTATTGGCCAGTCTGAGATATGGCTTTTTCTTTGCAACTCTGCCTAGAAGGTCAGCATCCCAGAGTCGCCTCTTCACTGTTGACGTTGAGACTGGTGTTTTGCGGGTACTATTTAATGAAGCTGCCAGTTGAGGATCTGTGAGGCGTCTGTTTCTCAAACGAGACACTCTAATGTATTTGTCCTCTTGCTCAGTTGTGCACTGGGGCCTCCCACTCCTCTTTCTATTCTGGTTAGAGCCAGTTTGCGCTGTTCTGTGAAGGGAGTAGTACACAGCGTTGTACGAGATCTTCAGTTTCTTGGCAATTTCTCGCATGGAATAGCCTTCATTTCTCAGAACAAGAATAGACTGACGAGTTTCAGAAGAATGTTCTTTGTTTCTGGCCATTTTGAGCCTGTAATCGAACCCACAATTGCTGATGCTCCAGATACTCAACTCGTCTCAAGAAGGCCAGTTTTATTGCTTCTTTAATCTGCACAACAGTTTTCAGCTGTGCTAACATAATTGCAAAAGGGTTTTCTAGTGATCAATTAGCCTTTTAAAATGATAAACTTGGATTAGCAAACACAACGTGCCATTGGAACACAGGACTGATGGTTGCTGATAATGGGCCTCTGTACGCCTATGTAGATATTCCATAAAGAATCAGCCGTTTCCAGCTGCAATAGCCATTTACAACATTAACAATGTCTACACTGTATTTCTGATCAATTTTATGTTATTTTAATGGACAAAAAAAAATCATTATCTTTCGAAAACAAGTACATTTCTAAGTGACCCCAAACTTTTGAACGGTAGTGTACTTTTATGAGTTGATTTGGCTCAGAGTTTGTCTGTGTAGTGTTCTAACATAAAACCTACTCTGAGCTGGAATTTTTTGTTGTTGTCTTAAAACAGGTTTTAACAGGATTCCTAGGACCTTTTCCGAGATGCTTTGTGGGGACGGGCTTTGCTGTCTCACACCAAAAAGCTCATCATTCCCATAGGAGACGGGGTCTGCTAGTGTGGCTAGTCATCAGGCAGGCAGCAAACAGCTGTGGGGAAGGATCTGGGGATCTGCATGGGGACGGTAGTGCTGCTGCTGCTGTGTAACTCTGTGATGTTTTGGCTCAGCGTCCTCGAGACAGCAGTTGCCGTAAACAAATACTGCTGAAAGCCACTGGCCCATTAAGCTGAACCCCAGCTCAGACTGACTCTGTCTAAGATGGTGTGGAGGGAGTAGGTATCCACTGACCCAGGTTAGTTATCCAAGATTAATCCATCAGGTTTAGAGTCAAGCTTTTGACCCTGTCCCTTCAGCTGTTGACCCTGTCCCTGCAGCTGTTGTCCCTGTCCCTTCTGCTGTTGACCCTGTCCCTTCAGCTGTTGACCCTGTCCCTTCAGCTGTTGACCCTGTCCCTTCTGCTGTTGACCCTGTCCCTTCAGCTGTTGACCCTGTCCCTGCAGCTGTTGACCCTGTCCCTGCAGCTGTTGACCCTGTCCCTGCAGCTGTTGACCCTGTCCCTGCAGCTGTTGACCCTGTCCCTGCAGCTGTTGACCCTGTCCCTGCAGCTGTTGACCCTGTCCCTGCAGCTGTTGACCCTGTCCCTTCAGCTGTTGACCCTGTCCCTGCAGCTGTTGACCCTGTCCCTTCAGCTGTTGACCCTGTCCCTGCAGCTGTTGACCCTGTCCCTTCAGCTGTTGACCCTGTCCCTGCAGCTGTTGACCCTGTCCCTTCAGCTGTTGTCCCTGTCCCTGTCCCTTCAGCTGTTGACCCTGTCCCTGTCCCTGCAGCTGTTGACCCTGTCCCTTCAGCTGTTGACCCTGTCCCTGTCCCTGCAGCTGTTGACCCTGTCCCTGCAGCTGTTGACCCTGTCCCTGTCCCTGCAGCTGTTGACCCTGTCCCTGCAGCTGTTGACCCTGTCCCTGCAGCTGTTGACCCTGTCCCTTCAGCTGTTGACCCTGTCCCTGTCCCTTCAGCTGTTGACCCTGTCCCTGTCCCTGCAGCTGTTGACCCTGTCCCTTCAGCTGTTGACCCTGTCCCTG